>JAQSEB010000128.1:0-109283 GCA_030063045.1 Pratylenchus scribneri
CTAAAAAGAATATTTCAAAACTCGGCCACGCCTTTAGGCTGGCCGAGGCGAATTTTTTTTGGAATTTTTCATTTTTCAATTTGAAAATCGCCTCCGGCGAGGCCTGTTTTTTATTGATTTTCCCCGATTTTCGGGATTTTTCTCAGTTTTTTCTATGATTTTTCGAATTTTTTAGGAATTTTCTAATTTTTTGTAATTTTTCCCCCTACCCTACCTACCTAACCCTAACCCCTAGCCCTAACCCTAGACCCTAGCCCATACCCAAGCTCTATGCGGATACCCTGGCGATGAGCGGACATCCTGGCGCTCACTTTCGATTTTTTCTAATCATTTTTTTCTCTTAATCAGCCAATATCTATTGGCTTCAATTTTTTCTTAGTTTTTCTAAAATTCTTAGTTTTTCTATTTTTTAATCTCTTCCCCAAGGGCCCTAGAAACCCTACACCTAAGCCCCTACTAATTTTTCTCTTCTATTAATACAGTATCCTCTCTTTTTCTAATCACACTTACCTGCCTGTCTATTCGCGCCTCCTTTCTTTTCTAAATTTCTTAGTTTTTTCTTAGTCAATTCTAACTTTTTTTTTCTTATTTTTTTTCTTTCTCTTTTTTCTCTGTTTTTCTATTATTTTCTTTTTTCCAGCCTCTGCCTTCCAGGCTTTTTTTCGATTTTTTTCCGGGCCGATTTTTTCTAAAAAGAATATTTCAAAACTCGGCCACGCCTTTAGGCTGGCCGAGGCGAATTTTTTTTGGAATTTTTCATTTTTCAATTTGAAAATCGCCTCCGGCGAGGCCTGTTTTTTATTGATTTTCCCCGATTTTCGGGATTTTTCTCAGTTTTTTCTATGATTTTTCGAATTTTTTAGGAATTTTCTAATTTTTTGTAATTTTTCCCCCTACCCTACCTACCTAACCCTAACCCCTAGCCCTAACCCTAGACCCTAGCCCATACCCAAGCTCTATGCGGATACCCTGGCGATGAGCGGACATCCTGGCGCTCACTTTCGATTTTTTCTAATCATTTTTTTCTCTTAATCAGCCAATATCTATTGGCTTCAATTTTTTCTTAGTTTTTCTAAAATTCTTAGTTTTTCTATTTTTTAATCTCTTCCCCCCAAGGGCCCTAGAAACCCTATACCTAAGCCCCTACTAATTTTTCTCTTCTATTAATACAGTATCCTCTCTTTTTCTAATCACACTTACCTGCCTGTCTATTCGCGCCTCCTTTCTTTTCTAAATTTCTTAGTTTTTTCTTAGTCAATTCTAACTTTTTTTTTCTTATTTTTTTTCTTTCTCTTTTTTCTCTGTTTTTCTATTATTTTCTTTTTTCCAGCCTCTGCCTTCCAGGCTTTTTTTCGATTTTTTTCCGGGCCGATTTTTTCTAAAAAGAATATTTCAAAACTCGGCCACGCCTTTAGGCTGGCCGAGGCGAATTTTTTTTGGAATTTTTCATTTTTCAATTTGAAAATCGCCTCCGGCGAGGCCTGTTTTTTATTGATTTTCCCCGATTTTCGGGATTTTTCTCAGTTTTTTCTATGATTTTTCGAATTTTTTAGGAATTTTCTAATTTTTTGTAATTTTTCCCCCTACCCTACCTACCTAACCCTAACCCCTAGCCCTAACCCTAGACCCTAGCCCATACCCAAGCTCTATGCGGATACCCTGGCGATGAGCGGACATCCTGGCGCTCACTTTCGATTTTTTCTAATCATTTTTTTCTCTTAATCAGCCAATATCTATTGGCTTCAATTTTTTCTTAGTTTTTCTAAAATTCTTAGTTTTTCTATTTTTTAATCTCTTCCCCCCAAGGGCCCTAGAAACCCTATACCTAAGCCCCTACTAATTTTTCTCTTCTATTAATACAGTATCCTCTCTTTTTCTAATCACACTTACCTGCCTGTCTATTCGCGCCTCCTTTCTTTTCTAAATTTCTTAGTTTTTTCTTAGTCAATTCTAACTTTTTTTTTCTTATTTTTTTTCTTTCTCTTTTTTCTCTGTTTTTCTATTATTTTCTTTTTTCCAGCCTCTGCCTTCCAGGCTTTTTTTCGATTTTTTTCCGGGCCGATTTTTTCTAAAAAGAATATTTCAAAACTCGGCCACGCCTTTAGGCTGGCCGAGGCGAATTTTTTTTGGAATTTTTCTTTTTTCATTTTGAAAATCGCCTCCGGCGAGGCCTGTTTTTCACTGATTTTCCCCGATTTTCGGGATTTTTCTCAGTTTTTTCTATGATTTTTCGAATTTTTTTAGGAATTTTCTAATTTTTTGTAATTTTTCCCCCTACCCTACCTACCTAACCCTAACCCCTAGCCCTAACCCTAGACCCTAGCCCATACCCAAGCTCTATGCGGATACCCTGGCGATGAGCGGACATCCTGGCGCTCACTTTCGATTTTTTCTAATCATTTTTTTCTCTTAATCAGCCAATATCTATTGGCTTCAATTTTTTCTTAGTTTTTCTAAAATTCTTAGTTTTTCTATTTTTTAATCTCTTCCCCCCAAGGGCCCTAGAAACCCTATACCTAAGCCCCTACTAATTTTTCTCTTCTATTAATACAGTATCCTCTCTTTTTCTAATCACACTTACCTGCCTGTCTATTCGCGCCTCCTTTCTTTTCTAAATTTCTTAGTTTTTTCTTAGTCAATTCTAACTTTTTTTTTCTTATTTTTTTTCTTTCTCTTTTTTCTCTGTTTTTCTATTATTTTCTTTTTTCCAGCCTCTGCCTTCCAGGCTTTTTTTCGATTTTTTTCCGGGCCGATTTTTTCTAAAAAGAATATTTCAAAACTCGGCCACGCCTTTAGGCTGGCCGAGGCGAATTTTTTTTGGAATTTTTCATTTTTCAATTTGAAAATCGCCTCCGGCGAGGCCTGTTTTTTATTGATTTTCCCCGATTTTCGGGATTTTTCTCAGTTTTTTCTATGATTTTTCGAATTTTTTAGGAATTTTCTAATTTTTTGTAATTTTTCCCCCTACCCTACCTACCTAACCCTAACCCCTAGCCCTAACCCTAGACCCTAGCCCATACCCAAGCTCTATGCGGATACCCTGGCGATGAGCGGACATCCTGGCGCTCACTTTCGATTTTTTCTAATCATTTTTTTCTCTTAATCAGCCAATATCTATTGGCTTCAATTTTTTCTTAGTTTTTCTAAAATTCTTAGTTTTTCTATTTTTTAATCTCTTCCCCAAGGGCCCTAGAAACCCTACACCTAAGCCCCTACTAATTTTTCTCTTCTATTAATACAGTATCCTCTCTTTTTCTAATCACACTTACCTGCCTGTCTATTCGCGCCTCCTTTCTTTTCTAAATTTCTTAGTTTTTTCTTAGTCAATTCTAACTTTTTTTTTCTTATTTTTTTTCTTTCTCTTTTTTCTCTGTTTTTCTATTATTTTCTTTTTTCCAGCCTCTGCCTTCCAGGCTTTTTTTCGATTTTTTTCCGGGCCGATTTTTTCTAAAAAGAATATTTCAAAACTCGGCCACGCCTTTAGGCTGGCCGAGGCGAATTTTTTTTGGAATTTTTCATTTTTCAATTTGAAAATCGCCTCCGGCGAGGCCTGTTTTTTATTGATTTTCCCCGATTTTCGGGATTTTTCTCAGTTTTTTCTATGATTTTTCGAATTTTTTAGGAATTTTCTAATTTTTTGTAATTTTTCCCCCTACCCTACCTACCTAACCCTAACCCCTAGCCCTAACCCTAGACCCTAGCCCATACCCAAGCTCTATGCGGATACCCTGGCGATGAGCGGACATCCTGGCGCTCACTTTCGATTTTTTCTAATCATTTTTTTCTCTTAATCAGCCAATATCTATTGGCTTCAATTTTTTCTTAGTTTTTCTAAAATTCTTAGTTTTTCTATTTTTTAATCTCTTCCCCAAGGGCCCTAGAAACCCTACACCTAAGCCCCTACTAATTTTTCTCTTCTATTAATACAGTATCCTCTCTTTTTCTAATCACACTTACCTGCCTGTCTATTCGCGCCTCCTTTCTTTTCTAAATTTCTTAGTTTTTTCTTAGTCAATTCTAACTTTTTTTTTCTTATTTTTTTTCTTTCTCTTTTTTCTCTGTTTTTCTATTATTTTCTTTTTTCCAGCCTCTGCCTTCCAGGCTTTTTTTCGATTTTTTTCCGGGCCGATTTTTTCTAAAAAGAATATTTCAAAACTCGGCCACGCCTTTAGGCTGGCCGAGGCGAATTTTTTTTGGAATTTTTCTTTTTTCATTTTGAAAATCGCCTCCGGCGAGGCCTGTTTTTCACTGATTTTCCCCGATTTTCGGGATTTTTCTCAGTTTTTTCTATGATTTTTCGAATTTTTTTAGGAATTTTCTAATTTTTTGTAATTTTTCCCCCTACCCTACCTACCTAACCCTAACCCCTAGCCCTAACCCTAGACCCTAGCCCATACCCAAGCTCTATGCGGATACCCTGGCGATGAGCGGACATCCTGGCGCTCACTTTCGATTTTTTCTAATCATTTTTTTCTCTTAATCAGCCAATATCTATTGGCTTCAATTTTTTCTTAGTTTTTCTAAAATTCTTAGTTTTTCTATTTTTTAATCTCTTCCCCCCAAGGGCCCTAGAAACCCTATACCTAAGCCCCTACTAATTTTTCTCTTCTATTAATACAGTATCCTCTCTTTTTCTAATCACACTTACCTGCCTGTCTATTCGCGCCTCCTTTCTTTTCTAAATTTCTTAGTTTTTTCTTAGTCAATTCTAACTTTTTTTTTCTTATTTTTTTTCTTTCTCTTTTTTCTCTGTTTTTCTATTATTTTCTTTTTTCCAGCCTCTGCCTTCCAGGCTTTTTTTCGATTTTTTTCCGGGCCGATTTTTTCTAAAAAGAATATTTCAAAACTCGGCCACGCCTTTAGGCTGGCCGAGGCGAATTTTTTTTGGAATTTTTCATTTTTCAATTTGAAAATCGCCTCCGGCGAGGCCTGTTTTTTATTGATTTTCCCCGATTTTCGGGATTTTTCTCAGTTTTTTCTATGATTTTTCGAATTTTTTAGGAATTTTCTAATTTTTTGTAATTTTTCCCCCTACCCTACCTACCTAACCCTAACCCCTAGCCCTAACCCTAGACCCTAGCCCATACCCAAGCTCTATGCGGATACCCTGGCGATGAGCGGACATCCTGGCGCTCACTTTCGATTTTTTCTAATCATTTTTTTCTCTTAATCAGCCAATATCTATTGGCTTCAATTTTTTCTTAGTTTTTCTAAAATTCTTAGTTTTTCTATTTTTTAATCTCTTCCCCCCAAGGGCCCTAGAAACCCTATACCTAAGCCCCTACTAATTTTTCTCTTCTATTAATACAGTATCCTCTCTTTTTCTAATCACACTTACCTGCCTGTCTATTCGCGCCTCCTTTCTTTTCTAAATTTCTTAGTTTTTTCTTAGTCAATTCTAACTTTTTTTTTCTTATTTTTTTTCTTTCTCTTTTTTCTCTGTTTTTCTATTATTTTCTTTTTTCCAGCCTCTGCCTTCCAGGCTTTTTTTCGATTTTTTTCCGGGCCGATTTTTTCTAAAAAGAATATTTCAAAACTCGGCCACGCCTTTAGGCTGGCCGAGGCGAATTTTTTTTGGAATTTTTCATTTTTCAATTTGAAAATCGCCTCCGGCGAGGCCTGTTTTTTATTGATTTTCCCCGATTTTCGGGATTTTTCTCAGTTTTTTCTATGATTTTTCGAATTTTTTAGGAATTTTCTAATTTTTTGTAATTTTTCCCCCTACCCTACCTACCTAACCCTAACCCCTAGCCCTAACCCTAGACCCTAGCCCATACCCAAGCTCTATGCGGATACCCTGGCGATGAGCGGACATCCTGGCGCTCACTTTCGATTTTTTCTAATCATTTTTTTCTCTTAATCAGCCAATATCTATTGGCTTCAATTTTTTCTTAGTTTTTCTAAAATTCTTAGTTTTTCTATTTTTTAATCTCTTCCCCCCAAGGGCCCTAGAAACCCTATACCTAAGCCCCTACTAATTTTTCTCTTCTATTAATACAGTATCCTCTCTTTTTCTAATCACACTTACCTGCCTGTCTATTCGCGCCTCCTTTCTTTTCTAAATTTCTTAGTTTTTTCTTAGTCAATTCTAACTTTTTTTTTCTTATTTTTTTTCTTTCTCTTTTTTCTCTGTTTTTCTATTATTTTCTTTTTTCCAGCCTCTGCCTTCCAGGCTTTTTTTCGATTTTTTTCCGGGCCGATTTTTTCTAAAAAGAATATTTCAAAACTCGGCCACGCCTTTAGGCTGGCCGAGGCGAATTTTTTTTGGAATTTTTCATTTTTCAATTTGAAAATCGCCTCCGGCGAGGCCTGTTTTTTATTGATTTTCCCCGATTTTCGGGATTTTTCTCAGTTTTTTCTATGATTTTTCGAATTTTTTAGGAATTTTCTAATTTTTTGTAATTTTTCCCCCTACCCTACCTACCTAACCCTAACCCCTAGCCCTAACCCTAGACCCTAGCCCATACCCAAGCTCTATGCGGATACCCTGGCGATGAGCGGACATCCTGGCGCTCACTTTCGATTTTTTCTAATCATTTTTTTCTCTTAATCAGCCAATATCTATTGGCTTCAATTTTTTCTTAGTTTTTCTAAAATTCTTAGTTTTTCTATTTTTTAATCTCTTCCCCAAGGGCCCTAGAAACCCTACACCTAAGCCCCTACTAATTTTTCTCTTCTATTAATACAGTATCCTCTCTTTTTCTAATCACACTTACCTGCCTGTCTATTCGCGCCTCCTTTCTTTTCTAAATTTCTTAGTTTTTTCTTAGTCAATTCTAACTTTTTTTTTCTTATTTTTTTTCTTTCTCTTTTTTCTCTGTTTTTCTATTATTTTCTTTTTTCCAGCCTCTGCCTTCCAGGCTTTTTTTCGATTTTTTTCCGGGCCGATTTTTTCTAAAAAGAATATTTCAAAACTCGGCCACGCCTTTAGGCTGGCCGAGGCGAATTTTTTTTGGAATTTTTCATTTTTCAATTTGAAAATCGCCTCCGGCGAGGCCTGTTTTTTATTGATTTTCCCCGATTTTCGGGATTTTTCTCAGTTTTTTCTATGATTTTTCGAATTTTTTAGGAATTTTCTAATTTTTTGTAATTTTTCCCCCTACCCTACCTACCTAACCCTAACCCCTAGCCCTAACCCTAGACCCTAGCCCATACCCAAGCTCTATGCGGATACCCTGGCGATGAGCGGACATCCTGGCGCTCACTTTCGATTTTTTCTAATCATTTTTTTCTCTTAATCAGCCAATATCTATTGGCTTCAATTTTTTCTTAGTTTTTCTAAAATTCTTAGTTTTTCTATTTTTTAATCTCTTCCCCAAGGGCCCTAGAAACCCTACACCTAAGCCCCTACTAATTTTTCTCTTCTATTAATACAGTATCCTCTCTTTTTCTAATCACACTTACCTGCCTGTCTATTCGCGCCTCCTTTCTTTTCTAAATTTCTTAGTTTTTTCTTAGTCAATTCTAACTTTTTTTTTCTTATTTTTTTTCTTTCTCTTTTTTCTCTGTTTTTCTATTATTTTCTTTTTTCCAGCCTCTGCCTTCCAGGCTTTTTTTCGATTTTTTTCCGGGCCGATTTTTTCTAAAAAGAATATTTCAAAACTCGGCCACGCCTTTAGGCTGGCCGAGGCGAATTTTTTTTGGAATTTTTCTTTTTTCATTTTGAAAATCGCCTCCGGCGAGGCCTGTTTTTCACTGATTTTCCCCGATTTTCGGGATTTTTCTCAGTTTTTTCTATGATTTTTCGAATTTTTTTAGGAATTTTCTAATTTTTTGTAATTTTTCCCCCTACCCTACCTACCTAACCCTAACCCCTAGCCCTAACCCTAGACCCTAGCCCATACCCAAGCTCTATGCGGATACCCTGGCGATGAGCGGACATCCTGGCGCTCACTTTCGATTTTTTCTAATCATTTTTTTCTCTTAATCAGCCAATATCTATTGGCTTCAATTTTTTCTTAGTTTTTCTAAAATTCTTAGTTTTTCTATTTTTTAATCTCTTCCCCCCAAGGGCCCTAGAAACCCTATACCTAAGCCCCTACTAATTTTTCTCTTCTATTAATACAGTATCCTCTCTTTTTCTAATCACACTTACCTGCCTGTCTATTCGCGCCTCCTTTCTTTTCTAAATTTCTTAGTTTTTTCTTAGTCAATTCTAACTTTTTTTTTCTTATTTTTTTTCTTTCTCTTTTTTCTCTGTTTTTCTATTATTTTCTTTTTTCCAGCCTCTGCCTTCCAGGCTTTTTTTCGATTTTTTTCCGGGCCGATTTTTTCTAAAAAGAATATTTCAAAACTCGGCCACGCCTTTAGGCTGGCCGAGGCGAATTTTTTTTGGAATTTTTCATTTTTCAATTTGAAAATCGCCTCCGGCGAGGCCTGTTTTTTATTGATTTTCCCCGATTTTCGGGATTTTTCTCAGTTTTTTCTATGATTTTTCGAATTTTTTAGGAATTTTCTAATTTTTTGTAATTTTTCCCCCTACCCTACCTACCTAACCCTAACCCCTAGCCCTAACCCTAGACCCTAGCCCATACCCAAGCTCTATGCGGATACCCTGGCGATGAGCGGACATCCTGGCGCTCACTTTCGATTTTTTCTAATCATTTTTTTCTCTTAATCAGCCAATATCTATTGGCTTCAATTTTTTCTTAGTTTTTCTAAAATTCTTAGTTTTTCTATTTTTTAATCTCTTCCCCCCAAGGGCCCTAGAAACCCTATACCTAAGCCCCTACTAATTTTTCTCTTCTATTAATACAGTATCCTCTCTTTTTCTAATCACACTTACCTGCCTGTCTATTCGCGCCTCCTTTCTTTTCTAAATTTCTTAGTTTTTTCTTAGTCAATTCTAACTTTTTTTTTCTTATTTTTTTTCTTTCTCTTTTTTCTCTGTTTTTCTATTATTTTCTTTTTTCCAGCCTCTGCCTTCCAGGCTTTTTTTCGATTTTTTTCCGGGCCGATTTTTTCTAAAAAGAATATTTCAAAACTCGGCCACGCCTTTAGGCTGGCCGAGGCGAATTTTTTTTGGAATTTTTCATTTTTCAATTTGAAAATCGCCTCCGGCGAGGCCTGTTTTTTATTGATTTTCCCCGATTTTCGGGATTTTTCTCAGTTTTTTCTATGATTTTTCGAATTTTTTAGGAATTTTCTAATTTTTTGTAATTTTTCCCCCTACCCTACCTACCTAACCCTAACCCCTAGCCCTAACCCTAGACCCTAGCCCATACCCAAGCTCTATGCGGATACCCTGGCGATGAGCGGACATCCTGGCGCTCACTTTCGATTTTTTCTAATCATTTTTTTCTCTTAATCAGCCAATATCTATTGGCTTCAATTTTTTCTTAGTTTTTCTAAAATTCTTAGTTTTTCTATTTTTTAATCTCTTCCCCAAGGGCCCTAGAAACCCTACACCTAAGCCCCTACTAATTTTTCTCTTCTATTAATACAGTATCCTCTCTTTTTCTAATCACACTTACCTGCCTGTCTATTCGCGCCTCCTTTCTTTTCTAAATTTCTTAGTTTTTTCTTAGTCAATTCTAACTTTTTTTTTCTTATTTTTTTTCTTTCTCTTTTTTCTCTGTTTTTCTATTATTTTCTTTTTTCCAGCCTCTGCCTTCCAGGCTTTTTTTCGATTTTTTTCCGGGCCGATTTTTTCTAAAAAGAATATTTCAAAACTCGGCCACGCCTTTAGGCTGGCCGAGGCGAATTTTTTTTGGAATTTTTCATTTTTCAATTTGAAAATCGCCTCCGGCGAGGCCTGTTTTTTATTGATTTTCCCCGATTTTCGGGATTTTTCTCAGTTTTTTCTATGATTTTTCGAATTTTTTAGGAATTTTCTAATTTTTTGTAATTTTTCCCCCTACCCTACCTACCTAACCCTAACCCCTAGCCCTAACCCTAGACCCTAGCCCATACCCAAGCTCTATGCGGATACCCTGGCGATGAGCGGACATCCTGGCGCTCACTTTCGATTTTTTCTAATCATTTTTTTCTCTTAATCAGCCAATATCTATTGGCTTCAATTTTTTCTTAGTTTTTCTAAAATTCTTAGTTTTTCTATTTTTTAATCTCTTCCCCCCAAGGGCCCTAGAAACCCTATACCTAAGCCCCTACTAATTTTTCTCTTCTATTAATACAGTATCCTCTCTTTTTCTAATCACACTTACCTGCCTGTCTATTCGCGCCTCCTTTCTTTTCTAAATTTCTTAGTTTTTTCTTAGTCAATTCTAACTTTTTTTTTCTTATTTTTTTTCTTTCTCTTTTTTCTCTGTTTTTCTATTATTTTCTTTTTTCCAGCCTCTGCCTTCCAGGCTTTTTTTCGATTTTTTTCCGGGCCGATTTTTTCTAAAAAGAATATTTCAAAACTCGGCCACGCCTTTAGGCTGGCCGAGGCGAATTTTTTTTGGAATTTTTCATTTTTCAATTTGAAAATCGCCTCCGGCGAGGCCTGTTTTTTATTGATTTTCCCCGATTTTCGGGATTTTTCTCAGTTTTTTCTATGATTTTTCGAATTTTTTAGGAATTTTCTAATTTTTTGTAATTTTTCCCCCTACCCTACCTACCTAACCCTAACCCCTAGCCCTAACCCTAGACCCTAGCCCATACCCAAGCTCTATGCGGATACCCTGGCGATGAGCGGACATCCTGGCGCTCACTTTCGATTTTTTCTAATCATTTTTTTCTCTTAATCAGCCAATATCTATTGGCTTCAATTTTTTCTTAGTTTTTCTAAAATTCTTAGTTTTTCTATTTTTTAATCTCTTCCCCAAGGGCCCTAGAAACCCTACACCTAAGCCCCTACTAATTTTTCTCTTCTATTAATACAGTATCCTCTCTTTTTCTAATCACACTTACCTGCCTGTCTATTCGCGCCTCCTTTCTTTTCTAAATTTCTTAGTTTTTTCTTAGTCAATTCTAACTTTTTTTTTTCTTATTTTTTTTCTTTCTCTTTTTTCTCTGTTTTTCTATTATTTTCTTTTTTCCAGCCTCTGCCTTCCAGGCTTTTTTTCGATTTTTTTCCGGGCCGATTTTTTCTAAAAAGAATATTTCAAAACTCGGCCACGCCTTTAGGCTGGCCGAGGCGAATTTTTTTTGGAATTTTTCTTTTTTCATTTTGAAAATCGCCTCCGGCGAGGCCTGTTTTTCACTGATTTTCCCCGATTTTCGGGATTTTTCTCAGTTTTTTCTATGATTTTTCGAATTTTTTTAGGAATTTTCTAATTTTTTGTAATTTTTCCCCCTACCCTACCTACCTAACCCTAACCCCTAGCCCTAACCCTAGACCCTAGCCCATACCCAAGCTCTATGCGGATACCCTGGCGATGAGCGGACATCCTGGCGCTCACTTTCGATTTTTTCTAATCATTTTTTTCTCTTAATCAGCCAATATCTATTGGCTTCAATTTTTTCTTAGTTTTTCTAAAATTCTTAGTTTTTCTATTTTTTAATCTCTTCCCCCCAAGGGCCCTAGAAACCCTATACCTAAGCCCCTACTAATTTTTCTCTTCTATTAATACAGTATCCTCTCTTTTTCTAATCACACTTACCTGCCTGTCTATTCGCGCCTCCTTTCTTTTCTAAATTTCTTAGTTTTTTCTTAGTCAATTCTAACTTTTTTTTTCTTATTTTTTTTCTTTCTCTTTTTTCTCTGTTTTTCTATTATTTTCTTTTTTCCAGCCTCTGCCTTCCAGGCTTTTTTTCGATTTTTTTCCGGGCCGATTTTTTCTAAAAAGAATATTTCAAAACTCGGCCACGCCTTTAGGCTGGCCGAGGCGAATTTTTTTTGGAATTTTTCATTTTTCAATTTGAAAATCGCCTCCGGCGAGGCCTGTTTTTTATTGATTTTCCCCGATTTTCGGGATTTTTCTCAGTTTTTTCTATGATTTTTCGAATTTTTTAGGAATTTTCTAATTTTTTGTAATTTTTCCCCCTACCCTACCTACCTAACCCTAACCCCTAGCCCTAACCCTAGACCCTAGCCCATACCCAAGCTCTATGCGGATACCCTGGCGATGAGCGGACATCCTGGCGCTCACTTTCGATTTTTTCTAATCATTTTTTTCTCTTAATCAGCCAATATCTATTGGCTTCAATTTTTTCTTAGTTTTTCTAAAATTCTTAGTTTTTCTATTTTTTAATCTCTTCCCCCCAAGGGCCCTAGAAACCCTATACCTAAGCCCCTACTAATTTTTCTCTTCTATTAATACAGTATCCTCTCTTTTTCTAATCACACTTACCTGCCTGTCTATTCGCGCCTCCTTTCTTTTCTAAATTTCTTAGTTTTTTCTTAGTCAATTCTAACTTTTTTTTTCTTATTTTTTTTCTTTCTCTTTTTTCTCTGTTTTTCTATTATTTTCTTTTTTCCAGCCTCTGCCTTCCAGGCTTTTTTTCGATTTTTTTCCGGGCCGATTTTTTCTAAAAAGAATATTTCAAAACTCGGCCACGCCTTTAGGCTGGCCGAGGCGAATTTTTTTTGGAATTTTTCATTTTTCAATTTGAAAATCGCCTCCGGCGAGGCCTGTTTTTTATTGATTTTCCCCGATTTTCGGGATTTTTCTCAGTTTTTTCTATGATTTTTCGAATTTTTTAGGAATTTTCTAATTTTTTGTAATTTTTCCCCCTACCCTACCTACCTAACCCTAACCCCTAGCCCTAACCCTAGACCCTAGCCCATACCCAAGCTCTATGCGGATACCCTGGCGATGAGCGGACATCCTGGCGCTCACTTTCGATTTTTTCTAATCATTTTTTTCTCTTAATCAGCCAATATCTATTGGCTTCAATTTTTTCTTAGTTTTTCTAAAATTCTTAGTTTTTCTATTTTTTAATCTCTTCCCCAAGGGCCCTAGAAACCCTACACCTAAGCCCCTACTAATTTTTCTCTTCTATTAATACAGTATCCTCTCTTTTTCTAATCACACTTACCTGCCTGTCTATTCGCGCCTCCTTTCTTTTCTAAATTTCTTAGTTTTTTCTTAGTCAATTCTAACTTTTTTTTTCTTATTTTTTTTCTTTCTCTTTTTTCTCTGTTTTTCTATTATTTTCTTTTTTCCAGCCTCTGCCTTCCAGGCTTTTTTTCGATTTTTTTCCGGGCCGATTTTTTCTAAAAAGAATATTTCAAAACTCGGCCACGCCTTTAGGCTGGCCGAGGCGAATTTTTTTTGGAATTTTTCTTTTTTCATTTTGAAAATCGCCTCCGGCGAGGCCTGTTTTTCACTGATTTTCCCCGATTTTCGGGATTTTTCTCAGTTTTTTCTATGATTTTTCGAATTTTTTTAGGAATTTTCTAATTTTTTGTAATTTTTCCCCCTACCCTACCTACCTAACCCTAACCCCTAGCCCTAACCCTAGACCCTAGCCCATACCCAAGCTCTATGCGGATACCCTGGCGATGAGCGGACATCCTGGCGCTCACTTTCGATTTTTTCTAATCATTTTTTTCTCTTAATCAGCCAATATCTATTGGCTTCAATTTTTTCTTAGTTTTTCTAAAATTCTTAGTTTTTCTATTTTTTAATCTCTTCCCCCCAAGGGCCCTAGAAACCCTATACCTAAGCCCCTACTAATTTTTCTCTTCTATTAATACAGTATCCTCTCTTTTTCTAATCACACTTACCTGCCTGTCTATTCGCGCCTCCTTTCTTTTCTAAATTTCTTAGTTTTTTCTTAGTCAATTCTAACTTTTTTTTTCTTATTTTTTTTCTTTCTCTTTTTTCTCTGTTTTTCTATTATTTTCTTTTTTCCAGCCTCTGCCTTCCAGGCTTTTTTTCGATTTTTTTCCGGGCCGATTTTTTCTAAAAAGAATATTTCAAAACTCGGCCACGCCTTTAGGCTGGCCGAGGCGAATTTTTTTTGGAATTTTTCATTTTTCAATTTGAAAATCGCCTCCGGCGAGGCCTGTTTTTTATTGATTTTCCCCGATTTTCGGGATTTTTCTCAGTTTTTTCTATGATTTTTCGAATTTTTTAGGAATTTTCTAATTTTTTGTAATTTTTCCCCCTACCCTACCTACCTAACCCTAACCCCTAGCCCTAACCCTAGACCCTAGCCCATACCCAAGCTCTATGCGGATACCCTGGCGATGAGCGGACATCCTGGCGCTCACTTTCGATTTTTTCTAATCATTTTTTTCTCTTAATCAGCCAATATCTATTGGCTTCAATTTTTTCTTAGTTTTTCTAAAATTCTTAGTTTTTCTATTTTTTAATCTCTTCCCCCCAAGGGCCCTAGAAACCCTATACCTAAGCCCCTACTAATTTTTCTCTTCTATTAATACAGTATCCTCTCTTTTTCTAATCACACTTACCTGCCTGTCTATTCGCGCCTCCTTTCTTTTCTAAATTTCTTAGTTTTTTCTTAGTCAATTCTAACTTTTTTTTTCTTATTTTTTTTCTTTCTCTTTTTTCTCTGTTTTTCTATTATTTTCTTTTTTCCAGCCTCTGCCTTCCAGGCTTTTTTTCGATTTTTTTCCGGGCCGATTTTTTCTAAAAAGAATATTTCAAAACTCGGCCACGCCTTTAGGCTGGCCGAGGCGAATTTTTTTTGGAATTTTTCATTTTTCAATTTGAAAATCGCCTCCGGCGAGGCCTGTTTTTTATTGATTTTCCCCGATTTTCGGGATTTTTCTCAGTTTTTTCTATGATTTTTCGAATTTTTTAGGAATTTTCTAATTTTTTGTAATTTTTCCCCCTACCCTACCTACCTAACCCTAACCCCTAGCCCTAACCCTAGACCCTAGCCCATACCCAAGCTCTATGCGGATACCCTGGCGATGAGCGGACATCCTGGCGCTCACTTTCGATTTTTTCTAATCATTTTTTTCTCTTAATCAGCCAATATCTATTGGCTTCAATTTTTTCTTAGTTTTTCTAAAATTCTTAGTTTTTCTATTTTTTAATCTCTTCCCCAAGGGCCCTAGAAACCCTACACCTAAGCCCCTACTAATTTTTCTCTTCTATTAATACAGTATCCTCTCTTTTTCTAATCACACTTACCTGCCTGTCTATTCGCGCCTCCTTTCTTTTCTAAATTTCTTAGTTTTTTCTTAGTCAATTCTAACTTTTTTTTTCTTATTTTTTTTCTTTCTCTTTTTTCTCTGTTTTTCTATTATTTTCTTTTTTCCAGCCTCTGCCTTCCAGGCTTTTTTTCGATTTTTTTCCGGGCCGATTTTTTCTAAAAAGAATATTTCAAAACTCGGCCACGCCTTTAGGCTGGCCGAGGCGAATTTTTTTTGGAATTTTTCATTTTTCAATTTGAAAATCGCCTCCGGCGAGGCCTGTTTTTTATTGATTTTCCCCGATTTTCGGGATTTTTCTCAGTTTTTTCTATGATTTTTCGAATTTTTTAGGAATTTTCTAATTTTTTGTAATTTTTCCCCCTACCCTACCTACCTAACCCTAACCCCTAGCCCTAACCCTAGACCCTAGCCCATACCCAAGCTCTATGCGGATACCCTGGCGATGAGCGGACATCCTGGCGCTCACTTTCGATTTTTTCTAATCATTTTTTTCTCTTAATCAGCCAATATCTATTGGCTTCAATTTTTTCTTAGTTTTTCTAAAATTCTTAGTTTTTCTATTTTTTAATCTCTTCCCCAAGGGCCCTAGAAACCCTACACCTAAGCCCCTACTAATTTTTCTCTTCTATTAATACAGTATCCTCTCTTTTTCTAATCACACTTACCTGCCTGTCTATTCGCGCCTCCTTTCTTTTCTAAATTTCTTAGTTTTTTCTTAGTCAATTCTAACTTTTTTTTTCTTATTTTTTTTCTTTCTCTTTTTTCTCTGTTTTTCTATTATTTTCTTTTTTCCAGCCTCTGCCTTCCAGGCTTTTTTTCGATTTTTTTCCGGGCCGATTTTTTCTAAAAAGAATATTTCAAAACTCGGCCACGCCTTTAGGCTGGCCGAGGCGAATTTTTTTTGGAATTTTTCTTTTTTCATTTTGAAAATCGCCTCCGGCGAGGCCTGTTTTTCACTGATTTTCCCCGATTTTCGGGATTTTTCTCAGTTTTTTCTATGATTTTTCGAATTTTTTTAGGAATTTTCTAATTTTTTGTAATTTTTCCCCCTACCCTACCTACCTAACCCTAACCCCTAGCCCTAACCCTAGACCCTAGCCCATACCCAAGCTCTATGCGGATACCCTGGCGATGAGCGGACATCCTGGCGCTCACTTTCGATTTTTTCTAATCATTTTTTTCTCTTAATCAGCCAATATCTATTGGCTTCAATTTTTTCTTAGTTTTTCTAAAATTCTTAGTTTTTCTATTTTTTAATCTCTTCCCCCCAAGGGCCCTAGAAACCCTATACCTAAGCCCCTACTAATTTTTCTCTTCTATTAATACAGTATCCTCTCTTTTTCTAATCACACTTACCTGCCTGTCTATTCGCGCCTCCTTTCTTTTCTAAATTTCTTAGTTTTTTCTTAGTCAATTCTAACTTTTTTTTTCTTATTTTTTTTCTTTCTCTTTTTTCTCTGTTTTTCTATTATTTTCTTTTTTCCAGCCTCTGCCTTCCAGGCTTTTTTTCGATTTTTTTCCGGGCCGATTTTTTCTAAAAAGAATATTTCAAAACTCGGCCACGCCTTTAGGCTGGCCGAGGCGAATTTTTTTTGGAATTTTTCATTTTTCAATTTGAAAATCGCCTCCGGCGAGGCCTGTTTTTTATTGATTTTCCCCGATTTTCGGGATTTTTCTCAGTTTTTTCTATGATTTTTCGAATTTTTTAGGAATTTTCTAATTTTTTGTAATTTTTCCCCCTACCCTACCTACCTAACCCTAACCCCTAGCCCTAACCCTAGACCCTAGCCCATACCCAAGCTCTATGCGGATACCCTGGCGATGAGCGGACATCCTGGCGCTCACTTTCGATTTTTTCTAATCATTTTTTTCTCTTAATCAGCCAATATCTATTGGCTTCAATTTTTTCTTAGTTTTTCTAAAATTCTTAGTTTTTCTATTTTTTAATCTCTTCCCCAAGGGCCCTAGAAACCCTACACCTAAGCCCCTACTAATTTTTCTCTTCTATTAATACAGTATCCTCTCTTTTTCTAATCACACTTACCTGCCTGTCTATTCGCGCCTCCTTTCTTTTCTAAATTTCTTAGTTTTTTCTTAGTCAATTCTAACTTTTTTTTTCTTATTTTTTTTCTTTCTCTTTTTTCTCTGTTTTTCTATTATTTTCTTTTTTCCAGCCTCTGCCTTCCAGGCTTTTTTTCGATTTTTTTCCGGGCCGATTTTTTCTAAAAAGAATATTTCAAAACTCGGCCACGCCTTTAGGCTGGCCGAGGCGAATTTTTTTTGGAATTTTTCTTTTTTCATTTTGAAAATCGCCTCCGGCGAGGCCTGTTTTTCACTGATTTTCCCCGATTTTCGGGATTTTTCTCAGTTTTTTCTATGATTTTTCGAATTTTTTTAGGAATTTTCTAATTTTTTGTAATTTTTCCCCCTACCCTACCTACCTAACCCTAACCCCTAGCCCTAACCCTAGACCCTAGCCCATACCCAAGCTCTATGCGGATACCCTGGCGATGAGCGGACATCCTGGCGCTCACTTTCGATTTTTTCTAATCATTTTTTTCTCTTAATCAGCCAATATCTATTGGCTTCTATTGTTTTTCTTAGTTTTTCTAAAATTCTTAGTTTTTCTATTTTTTAATCTCTTCCCCAAGGGCCCTAGAAACCCTATACCTAAGCCCCTACAAAATTTCTAATAATACAGTATCCTTGCCTCTCTCTTTCTAATCACACTTACCTGCCTATTCGCCTCTTTTTTCTTCTTATTAGTTTTTTCTACAACAGCTATTATCTAATCAAATATATTCTTCTTTAACAGCTTCTTCTATCTAATCACTCTCTTTTTATTAGTTAATTAAAATTTCTTAATTTTTTCTTATCTTACTTTCTTAGTCTATTAATCTCGATTATTTAACTTATAATTTACTCTCATTCTCTTTTGATTTAGATCCTACATTAAGCTCTTTCCTTCTCATAATTTCTCTTCACATTCATTTATTTCATAAATCTCTCAACTTTATCATAATATATTAATTAATTCTTCATACCCTAGCCATTCTTCAACACTTTTTGACTCATCATTATAGTACACTTCTCTCCATTTATGCCCTCATTAAACACCATTTATTCTTTTCATCAGTAAATACCTTATTTAGCTCCTAGCTGATACCCAGTCGATAGCCGGTGCCTAAGGTCTTATTTGAGACCCTAGGGCCCTTAATACCCATACCTATTCGCCTCTTATTTTCTATACAGTAATCTATCTAATTATTTTCTTATTCTTTCTTCCTCCTCTTCTTCTTCTTAACAGCTATTATCTATTTGCTTAGTTTTTTCTTAGAATATTCTAACTTTCTTAGTCTCTTTCTAATCTCGATTTTTCTTTTTCCAATTTTCTTAGTTTTTTCTAATACTAATTTTTCTTAGACTAATCTAATTTTTAGTTTTTCGTCTTTCAATCTGTCCATCGGGGTTCTTTTTTCGACTTTCCTTTCAACTCGTTTTTCCTTCTTTCCATTTCCTTTATTTAACATTAATTATTCACTTTCTAATTTTTCATATATTCATCTTTTTTCACTTCTATTCCATACCCTAGCGCTTAGCCCATACCTATCCGGTAAGCCGATATCCATTGGCTAAGTGGATACCTATTGGCTTATCTGAAATTTTTTAAAATTTTTCTAGCCAATATCTAATGGCTATTTTTTCTCTCTAATTTATGCTAGTTTTTCTTATCTAATTTTCTTAGTCTTCTTTTTTCTTTTTTCTACAGTAATCCCCAGGCCCCCTATCCTAACCATAGCCCCTAAATTCCGCGAACCTATTCGCCCATTTTTTCTACAGTATCCCACTAATCATACACTTACCTGTCTGCTCCTTTTTTCTCCTCTTCTTCTTTCTTTACAGTACTCTTTTTTCTTAGTTTTTTCTAAATTTCCTATTCTAATTTTTCATTTTTTTAAACCTCGTTTTTTGGCTTCTTTTTTCGATATTTTTCGGCGCGTTTTTCTACATTCTTTCCATATCTTTCTTTTTTATTTCTTTTTAATTCTATTTCTCAAAACACCTAAATTCGTTTTTTAATTATAACTTTAAGTCCAAATCTTAGGAACCATTACCGTACTAATGACCTAAATCTTAGTATTTTATCTCTTTAACAACCCGCTAACGCTTTTTTCTATTCTCTTAATATTTTTAATTATTAAGAGCAATGTCTAGGGTTGGATGAAAACGAATCCGTAATCAGAAACAAGGCAAAATCCAAAATCGAAAATGACAAATTTGTATTCCATAATATATGACCACTTTGTTACGATACGATAACGATATTATGATTTTCCTCCAAAGGAATATTCATGCTGCTTTGTTCGAAAGAGCAAAGAGAGCAAAGCACCAATTGAGATTTGAGACTTGGCACAAACTATATTAATATTAAGGACACAAAAGATGAGGGCAACAATTGGCCAACAATAATATTGGTGGCCGAATAATGGAATTACACCTTCGTTGATGGCACAATTCATTTCGGAAACTATTTGGCAAAATCCAGTCATTTTAAAGAACGAACTATTTTTAATATATGCTTGAAGGAATATTCAGAAGATGATAAAATTTACATTTACAAATTACATATTGTTTTAGTATTAGTACTAATTAGAATTACTGAATTTGAGTTAATAAGGCATAAACCAGGAATAAGCTCCAAATTTTTTTATTAAAATAATGCAAATTATCCTCCTTCACTACATAATTTAGCCTCAGTTCTTTCAATTCATATTTCAAGGTGGAAGTGGAAAGTTAATTTTGACCTCCAGCCTTTTTCAACCCTTTCTCTCAGCCCATTTCCATATATTTTCAATCGGCGGCGTCTTTTGTGCCGATTTCTAATTAATTAATTACATTATCTAATTTTATAAATTTTTGTACATATCATGGAATAAATCATTTTATCAAAAAAAAATGATATATATCAAAACGGGACAATTGAATGGGTTGCAAAATGGCAGTTTAATGTAAAAATGGCAAGTTATTGAAGGGGTGGATGGCTTTTTCATTGGTTTAATATTATTTGAAGATGTCATATTGATTTAGAGTGTCGCATTTTTTGAAAAAAATTCTGACTTCTTTTCTTCATCTATTCCCGATGTCGATATGTTTTGGGGGTTTTCCCGATTATTTTTATTGCCTCCACCAATCTTAACGGTCAATTTCTTTGTCGTTTCAGCCATTAAACTTTTCAAAGGCAGAGCAAAACGGGAATTGACTGAAGACAAGACATTTAACATATGTTTGGAACCATTCTTGTCAAATTTTTCCTAAATTATTTAATAAGATTTATCAAGTATATATATATACACATACGCATTTATTTTGTTCGCTTATAAACGATTTACCCTCAGAAATTTGAACTGAGCGAAATATTAATGTCGAAACATCAATGTGCTGAGGAAAGTTTTGTAAAAGTTTTATATTGTTTGTAAAATCTCCATCCATCAATTCATCTCGAACAAATTCGAGCATGGCCAAGCATAGACATTGGACTCTTTCCAATCTTGTACCGGATTTTGAGGAGAATAAATGATCCCAAAGTGAAATTAAATCAGCCAAACAAAATTCCTAAATTTCCCATTGTTTTTATGATTATTAAAAGATAATTACCTGAGTTAGAAGGAGTGATATCCATCGAAAAGCGAAAAATTCAGCCTTTATTTGTTGAATGTTGACTATTCGAAAATAGAGTTCTGGATCATTTTGTTGCAATTGAGAATAAAATTTTTGTAATACTGCTTCTTAAATTGATTTATTCAAATATTAAAATTTAATACGATTACCAAATCCGCAATGTTCTCCATCCATTTTTTGAATAAAAATGTCCTATTTTGCAAAATTTTAAAGGTTAAAATTTTGTCATTAACCTGCATCTCAGCCAATAAATATTGAAAACAATAGAAGCTATCTGCTAAAACAAAAATGCATACAACAAATAAGTCAATTTTTAAATTTTTAACTAACCTTCGGCATATTTTGCCCATTCCTCATCATCGTCATTTGCAAATACATACTAAAATTATTAAAGGTGTTTTTTTTTCTATATTTCACGTATATTTTTACATATATTGGGCCCAAGAGTTCATTCATTCCTTGAGTATAAGAGACACCGAGATTGACTTTTGCATAAATATAAAGAATCCGCTCCATAACCTCCCAATGCTTTTCATCTTCTTCTTTCTCTAAATCCATTCTTCCTTTTGCTTCTAGCAATGATATTCCATTAGATGAAGATGAAATGAACTATTTATTTCGTAAGATGTGATAAATAAAATTGTTTATAATTACGTACGCTTTTGTCAGCAATTTTATCGATTGTTCGACCTAAATAAATTTTTTAATATATAAAATTATTTTAATTATTTAACTGTCAACAGCAGCAAGCGCAGAGTGGTTAATTCTTTTGCTCAATTTGTTGGCTATTTTCATCGGATATTTGGTGTATTTCTGGAAAAATTCTACTTCGGGCCTGGTTCGTCGAACATCATTATCTATCTGTTTCAATATATCATTGTCTCTTAAAATAAAAATATTTATATTTAAAATATCAAACGTAACCTAAAGTAACTATCCCACGATTGATCGTTGCGTTTACTTTGTTGTTCGGCAAGGGGCTATAAAAATCAAATGTTTAAAAAATTATGTTTGCCTTTACATGATCATCCAGTTTGCTAAATTCTTCTTCCTCTCCATTTCGCTGAATATTTGATTGTCTATTGACAAAATTTTCCACCAAATTTGTATAATTTCTCCTCTGTTTCTCCAAAGTTTTGACCCATTGCTGACGATCAGCTGACAAATAACCTATTAATAAGAGATTTTAATTGGTGAAATTTATTAACAGAAAAAACCAAAAAATAGACGCCAAACCAATGGTCTAAAATCCTCTGGTATCCCTTTTAATAATGAAATTTTATTCAATTTAACATAAAAACCAACCAAAAATGCAACATTCCCTGAGCAAATCTTGATCAATTTTTAGGTTCTTTAATAATAAGATATTCTGGAAAAATTTTTCAGTTGCCGAAGTTCAAATAATAAAAAAAACGAACCTCGATATTAAGAACCCTAAATATATTCAAAATAGACAATAATTTTTACTGCCTTACTTACCTTTCTTTATATGTAGCACTCATTGTATTTTGAACCTCTTAACTAAAAAACAAATCTATTATGTTTTTATAAAATAAAAATTGTAAAAACAAATTTAATTTCAATTACAAAATACAACAATTTTTTATTCTTGTAAAAATAATTTAAAATATATGATAATGGAATGTTTAAAAAATCATTCGTAATCTTTTTTCTCATCATATTGTTGCAAGTGTTTGTACTTTTAATAAAGATTTGATCAATTTGTCTTGCAAATAAAAAAATTTTGTTCCAATAATATCAGCATCCTTTAAGATTTTTATATATTTGCGTATATTATAAAAATAAAACAAACAATTCGGATCATTGCTAGTTGATTGAACGGTCCTGAAGAGTTGAGGGGAGGCGACAATGCAGGTAAAATGATAGACAATTTTGGCAATTGGATCGTCGAATTTTCGTGAATGTTAGAAGGCGGTAGTAATAAATAATCTAGCATAGGAATAAGAAATAGAATATTATTCTGGTCGGTTTCTCCATTTCCTTTTATGCTTTTCATCAATTTAGCCATTTGATGTCGTGAAAAAAAGCTTCCAGAGCCATTATTATTTGAAGGTATACCAATTACACGGCGCAAATCTCTCATCGATTTGTTTATTGGTTCCTGTTTCTTATATGAACTTTTTCGTCGCATTCCATTTCTTAATAAATTATTAATTTTTGAAAAATATATTAATTAACCTGATTCTATCTTCGCGTTCACTCCCCTTGTTTCTGTGTTTAATTCGATTTTCGTTGTTTTGCTCGGCGTCAAAATCATTGCTATTTATTCTTATTTTGGGCAAAGTAATATGTTCAACATTATTTGTTTTTATCATTGGTTGAAGTTTTCCGTGACGTAGTAACTGTGGTAATTCTAATTCCAATATCTCATGCCTCCCAATCCATGTTAATAAATCTTCACTAAGTCTGGAATTATAGTTCAGAGTTATTAGACATTTCTCTGGGCAAAACATACTTTATTTTCAATGACTCATTGTAATATCGATTTGAATATCCACCACAACCATCAAATGTTCCATTATTGTTAAATGTATCGTTAATTCCCTTTGAATGTGCACCGAAATTCTCTGTTCTTTCATACGTAGTATTTGTAGATTGGAGTAAACGTCCATGTCCTATGGCAATTGAGTGATCACTTTCTTCTAGAAGAAATTTGTTTTCAAGTAAAAGTTGCTTTTGCGGTTCATTTGTGTTAAAATCCGGCAAAATCATCCAAGTGAATAGGAGCATACACATAACAGCACCCGTTTTGGCTGCATTTTTATGCCGAATGTCGCCAACTTTCGTTTTTGCTAATGTCAAGTCAGCTCCATTCATTTCCAAAAGTTTCTTATTCTGAATTATTTTATTCAAAAACTCTTTTTAAAACTTAACCTCATATTCCAATTGGCGAATTCTAATTTTCAATTTTTCATTTTCCTTCTCCAATTCTGTGCATCTTTTGTTTGTATCTTCCAATTCTTTTTTTAAATTAATTTCTTCATTTTTCTTTCTTTGTCGGGAGAGTTGTGCTGCAGCCCGGTTTCTCATTTTCCTTTCTTCCTTCTTTTTATAAAAATCCTATAATTATAAATAAACTTGGAAATAAATGAAAATATTACATTATCCTCCTCTGTATTGTCTCGTGCAATTTGTATTTTTGGGGTAAATGCTGCTGTAGGTAAAATTAATGAAGTGGAAGGCATAACCCTTGCCTAAAATTTAAATTTTCAAAATTATAATAGGTAGATCTATAACAATAAATGACCTCCGCTTTTATTGGATGGTGACTTTGTTGTGCAGGCAAAAGTACCTGATGAGTGACAGATTGCAGCGCAATTGGGTTTGAAGATATGTTTGGTTTTTTGACGACAAATACCATGTTTCCATTTGAAACAGGTATAACAGGTTTAATAAATTGTTGACTTGCAAATGGCGTTGGCGTTTCACTTGTTTGATGAACGAAGGTATTATTAGGATAATTTATTTCATGTTGTGGTTGTTGTGTTAAAAATTCATTTGAAAATTGAACATTATTGCAATGACCTTCGATGGTGCTCTCCAATGAATTTTGCCAATATTTTGGATTTTCCAAATCAAATAGGTTCGAATTGCACTAAATTTTACTTTCACTAAATTAAATTGAAATTATCAACCTCGGTTAGTGACGGAGAATAATTGCCTGAATCAGACGAATCTGAAATTGATTCAGCAAAAATTGGCTCATCAAAGCAATAATGGTTAACGTTATCAAATAATGGCTAAAAATGAAATTACATTAAGTCTATTGATTGAAATTTCTATACCTCATCTGTTGTAAAATTATCATTTGATAACCATAATGAACTTTGTTGTTGGTCCATTTTATTATCCGCCAAAAATCCATTAAAGATTCAAAATTATATATTTAAAAATATCATAAAACAATTATATGTATAAATGTATGCAAATTTTACATTAAAAATTCAGATTTTATTAAAAATAATATGTAGCTTAATGAATATATAATTGAGAACAATAACAATCATTCAAATGTCTTCATTTTGTCGACGTTTCTGTTTTACTATCAATCTATTAATCAACATTTCAGATGTTTCTGCATGAGCAGCATGGTCTTCAGTTTCTTTGTGTCCTTTTTGATTAATCATAATTTTCTCTTTTTCATTTCTCGTCTTTTTTCCATAAACCTATATAGAAATATAAATCATTCGTTCTAATATTATACAAAAGAAAAAAAAAACCTGGGTGATAGCTAAATTTCCACCTTTGTATTGTGAATGAGTTCTATCAATTTGATAGGAACTGTCGGTGAAAAATGCATCAAAGCCTGAATCAAATTATAATTGTTATTAACTAATAGATAAAATACGTTCATCATGTTCCATTTGTTCGGCAATTGTACTTTGCGTCTTTTCCTTCTCGTCCAACCCCTCAAGTTGCTGAAAATTTATTTAATAAAATTTGAAAGTTACGTTACTTTATTAACCTTAGTTTTCTTCCACTTCAATGTCCTTTTCTTCTCCAGTCCTTTTTGCTTCCTTTCTATTTTCAATTGTTTTTTTCGTTCCAGATAAATTTGAAATTTGGTTTTCTTTTTTGCAGGTTTTTGTTCCTCATCTTCCGAATCAGACGCATCAATTATTGTTTTTTCTTCATCATTGTTAAAATTGATTTCATAATTTTGTTCTTTGGTTTTTTCCTCTTCAATTTCCTCTTTAGTATTTTCTCTTGTTTCAGCAGCTTCCATTACTGCATTAATCAATATTTCATAACGATTCTTCTGTTCTTCGTCATTATCTTCATCCGAACCAGATGCAATGAATGATCTGATTTATCTCTTTATTAATTTAACTATTTGAACTTACTCAAACTCGTCTAATTTTGCTTCCTTTTCGAATGCCTGTTTCATTTTGAATTTTCTTTCGATGTCCTTTTCTTCCCAACTAATTTTTGGATTGCTTAATTGCAGCGAATGTGTAACACTCCTCTTTGGTTTATACTTGATAAGATTCAATTCATCAGGTGTAATTCGACTTTGAAGCCTTTTTTCCTAATTGTATTTTTAATAAATCAAAAAATTGTTTTTAACAAACTTCGAATTGTGTTTCATTTGGCACGAATCGAAGGTCGAAGCGAATCCCGCTTGCTCCATATTCGACTCCATCACTAAAAATTCGAAAAAATGTCATATATTTGGGTAGACTAAGGAATTATATTTAATGAAAGGGTCCTTCGCCTATATTTTTGGATGGAAATTTCATTTTTTAAAAAATTTTAATACCATGCTTCATAAATGGCTATGGCAGTTTCCGTGCTATCACATTCACAAACAGCATAATAATATCGCAATCTTTCGGATTCATAATTACGAATTGCTTGTTTTGTTCTCCTTAAAATTTGATAATAAATTAATCAAAAGTAATTTAATAAACTAACTCTTCTATATCCATCATTCCTTTTTTTGATGATTTCAATTTCAGCTTTGGTCCACTTTTTTTCTCATCTTCCAAACGCTCAGCACCAAAATCTGATAAATATACCGAGACTGTGTAGATTATTCCATTAGGTGGTTTGAATGAATTAAGAACCTAAAATTTTAGAAATATTTCGGTTTAGTTTATTATATTACTATAAAGAGATCTTCTGCATCGAATTTATTCCAATCCATATTGCAAATAGCAAGTCGTGAGCTCGCCCATTCAACATGTCTTATATCTTTTTCAGCATCTGATATTGTGTCGGTTTCTTCTTTATCATCATTTCCATCAAAATAAGCATTATCATCTTCATCTTCACTTGATGAACTAAATAGAGCTGGCGCTTCTCCTCTAGCTAAGTCCAATTGAATTGGTATATCCCCAGTAGTTTTGAGCTCGCTATCACTTTCATCAGGTAATTCTTCATTATTTTGACGAATACCATTTTCAGCATCAGCATCATCATTTGATAATTCACTTTCTTCTTCCCCTTTATCCAATTCATAGAGATGAGTTAAAAAATTATCGGCATGTTTATTGATTGGTTTTCCTCGTTTATCCACATTGAAATCTCTTTCTTCAAACCGTTTATCACTGAGCATTTGTTTGAATCGATCATCAATAATAACTTTGTTTTCCTTCCGTTTTTGTTCTCGAAACATATTACTTGATAAATCCAAAAAACGTTCATCATCGTCGTCATTAATAGTACACATCATTTTATCATGTTTGTTTTTCTTCCTAGTCTGTCCTTTGGAAAATCGTGTCATTATTGCAAATGATTATTCCTGTTGAATAGATTTTTGGTATTGAAATCTGTAAAATGGATTAAAATATTAAAAAAATAAATATGATATGAAACAAAAAACATCTATAACAATTGGCAATTCAGCGAGCGAGGAGAGATGAAAGATTCATTGAATTTCCCGCTCTGAAATTTACTGGCCTCCTCTTCCTCTCTATTAGAAGGAAGCCCCTTAGACCTTGGAGTTGGAGGATATTTGAAATTTATAATAAGCTCCATGGCCCATGCCCCTGACTGCTTGCTGCACTGCAGCCTGCCGTGCACCCTGCAGCCTGCACCTGCAGCCTGCACCGCCATCGCCTCGCCATCGCCACGGTTTCGTTAAAAAAAATTAATTTTCTCTGAAACTGAAATCAGCTAAATTTGACTCAAATTTCGATTAATTTTGACTCAAATTTCGGTTATTTTTCACTAAAAACCAGCCAGAATCGAGGCTATCTTTAATCGACAATTGACTAAATATTGACTCAAAATTAACCAACAATTGAGTTAATTTTAGGCGTAGAAAAGATTATGGTAGCGGCTAAATTTGGGTAAATTGTGGGCTAAATGTGACTCAAAATTGAGCCAATTTTGAGTAAAATTTGAATAAAATTTTCACATCAATTTTTCCCATCCAAGACCAGTAGTTAAATGTATAGGAAGCTGTTCAAAGGAGCTCCCCAAATCTCAAAGATCATTGATCAAAGATCAAAAAAGATCTAACTAAAAGATCTAAAGCCAATATCCTTCGGCTTTATCCCCAAAAATCCCTAAGAAATCTCTCCCCAAATCTAATGGTTGGCTGAAGCCAACATATAGTCCCTTCTGATTTCCATAAATGGTCATTTTAATAAATTTGAATAAAAATTTTAATTTTCCAAAAAATAATCCCTTCCCCATTCTTTTCAATGAATCCCCAAACAATATTTGATTTTCAATATAGTTTGTCTATTATTCATTTTATATTTTTATTCAATAAAAACATTTTTCATTATTTTTTATGGGAAGCATACCGGAAGGCATTTCTATTACACCCCCTTGGATAGTTCGGGACTATATAAGTAGAGAGAAATTCATCATTTGTCATTCGAAAAAAAATGTCAGAATTCAAACTAGAAATTCTTCCATCTGAATTGAAAATCTCCAGTTCCAGATTGGACTCCCCTTCCACGTTCCCTTTTGAACATAAACCAAAGTCGAAGATTTTTTACATTGACTTTTTGTTGATAAAGGAGGGAATATCCCTGTACTGTAACCGATTGAGGGGTACAAATTTTATCCAATTTGTCCGTACATATGATCTGCCCCAAAAGTGCATCTTTCGATTGGTCAATGGGGAGCAGGATTATACGATAACTATAAACTCGGAAACTCCCACCCGTTACTTTTTAAAATTGAAGAGGGACGCCAAAGGAATAATCCAAAAGATTGAACATGGAAAGCTGCTCCCTATCAAGGAACGAAAAGCGACAACGGATAAGAAGAACCAGAGGCTCCACACAATGATCAAAACAGTACTGGCTTTTTTAGACTTAATCGTAGACGACAAACAGGCCGTTGAACATTTCAAGGATAATTTCAAAAATCAAGGTGGCCCCGAATTTGAACAGTTTTTGGATCTCCTTTCAATGGGAACGTCATTTATCAGTCAAGAGCAAAGGGAACTGTACGAAAAAAACCAGGAAGCGGTGCAACAACGGGGAGTACCGAATGAATCCATTAAAGCTCTTTTGGAAACGATTTCGGCAGTGGCAACCTTCATCGAATTTTTGATTCCATCCCCAGAGAAGCCAATGAGTCCGATAAAAGAAGAAAAAGAACCAAAGATTGAACCAACGGAAGAGGAAACCATGATCGAACCGTCGGCGGATATTTAAATGATCGATAGAGTGATATTCTTTTAATCATAATGGAAATTTCCACATTCTCAGATAAAGATTTAAAATTTAAATCCCCATTTGGTATGATAATATCAGGGCCTAGTTCTTCAGGAAAGAGTACCTTTCTCCTGAGATTTATTGCCGAAGCCCATTCTCTAATTACTCCCCCACCCAAATCCATGCTATATTGTTTTGGAGAAATGAGCACCATTATACCGGATCTCCAAAAAATTGGCATCCCCGTTTATAGCGGGGTACCTCCAGAAGAATTGATTAAACACCAAGAGAAGCCACTCCTTCTAATCCTGGATGATTTATTACTGAGTATATCAGAGGATTATTTGTCGAAACTATTTACCGCCAAGAGTCATCATCAGAATTTTGCCGTCGTCTTTGTAACCCAAAATTTGTTCGAGAAAAAGATAAAGGTAGCTCGGCAAAATGCTCAGTACCTAATCCTAATGAGATCCCCAAATTCTGCATTATCCATAAGGAACATTGGAGTCCAACTTTTTCCACGTCAATTGGATTTCTTCTTGGATGCCTACAAACAAGCAACGAATGAACCCTATGGCTATTTGGTTGTAGATATGCATGCCGCATCGGATCCTCTTCTCCGCCTACGGACAAATCTATTTAAAGATGACGAATTGCCATCCATATTCATACCAAAAAATGTCTAAAATCCCCGAATTTATTGTCGAGAATAAAAACTTTTTACAACTATTATCAAAGACAAGATCGGAAAAGAAATTACGGAAACTATTAAAAAATGCTTCCTCCCCACAATTGCTTTCATTGGTGGAATTTTGTTTAAATATTTTGAATAGCCGTTTTCCCCTGACTACCCGCCAGAAGAAACGAATGTCCCCATATGCTGATTATATCCGTAAAATGGGCAGGATGAAAACAGAAAAGGGCGCAAGAAAATTTATTGTCCAAAAAGGTACCGGTGCCGGGACTGCCTTCTTTACAGCATTGCTTACCCCCCTACTGATTGAAATTGCCAAGGCATCTATAAAAAGAGATGAATGACAGATGATTTCACATATACTATTGTATTTTCCCATGGCGAATAAACTGATTATTATTCCAGAGCAAATTTATCGTGGTCTTACTTCGGTCCGTGATACGGGCGATGATAGTTTAGACTTTACCCGACAGCAAATTGAAAAGATTAAGAATGAGAAAATCGATCCATCCAGAAAAAATGTAAAATATAACCAAGAATTAAGAAGATATTTATCAATTAAAAATGAAAAGGAGAATAAGCCAATCAGAGTAGAGGTAACCAAAGGAGCTAAAATGGTGATGAAAAAGGGGGATGAGGAAGAAGAGGAAATAATTCTACCGGATGAGCCAGATACGTTACCGGCAAAGAAAAGTAGGCCCGAAATGTCCAAAAAACCAAATAGACCCAATCAAACCCGAGCCAAAGGGATTAGTCTAGAAAAGAGGAGAGGACCAAGAGCCAGAAGTCCGCCTAAACCTATTGAACCGTTTGAACCACCCGCTCTACCCCCAAATCCGGATGAAGTTTTTGTACCCGGAATGGATGAGGATCAGCCGTCTACATCTATAGTAATCCAGCCTCCTACACTATCCCAACCGCCTTCAATTGAAATCCCATCCTTTCCTCCAAAAATATGGGGCGGACCAGTTCGATCAAAAGGTACTTCCGACCTGCGTTCGCCAGCAGCAGGCCGGAATAAGCGAATACAGAAGAAGCCTTATCCAAAGAAAAAACCAAAGGCAATTGCAGAAGATGATGAGCCCCAGTCACGTCCTATAATCGAAGAATTGGCAGAGGACTCGACACTTCCAGAAATAATGCCTCCCCAACCAAAAATGTCAATCGCTCCCCAACCTGAACGACCAATGGAATTGGATTACCCACTAGTCGATCGACCCAACTATCGTAAGAAAGGATATGATCCGGATCTATTGGAATTTTTGACACCCGGGGTGAGATATGAAAGATTGAAAAGAAAAGCAATAGATTTTGATGAATACCCGGGGAGTAAGAAAGCCAGATTCCATGATCCAATATTGGCCTTGCCCCCACCAACGAGGAGAGGACCAAAAAGAAAGCTCTTAGACATGCCCGAATCGATCAAGAAACCAAAACTTGTCCTACCATCCAATGTCAAAAAGGCGATCAAAAGCAAAAGGCGGAAGAAAGCAATCAAAGGAAGAACCCCAATAAAAGCCATCCTTGACAAATTCCCGACTTCCGATTTGCGTTCGCCAGCAGCTTCTGGTCCAAGGGCCCAGAATAATCGGAATAGGGCAATCGAAGACAGATCTCAATTAAAGGCGATCGAAGACAGACTTCAATCGAAGGCGATCGAAGGTAAACCATCATTATTAGCGATAATGCCACCACAAAGAAAAGGAACGAAAAGAAAACAAACAGATGAAGGGACTACGGTAACAAAGAAGATAAAATGGGCGGAGAGAAAGCCAACCAGAATCGATACATTGAAATGGGCGGAGAGAAAGCCAACCATAATCGATACAAAGAAATGGGCAAACAGAAAACCTACAAAATTCGATACAAAGAAATGGGTCAGTCGAAAACCCACACTTAGAGAATTGTTGTAAATGTTTATTTAAACTCGATAAATCTTATCATAATCTATTCTAATATGGAAGAAAAATTGTCCAATATCTATAATGATCCCACAAATCCGGCCGGCTTTGCCGGTGTCCAACCCTTACTAGAGGCGGCCAAGAAAAAGGATGGAAAAATTAATAAAAAAGACGTAGACCACTTTCTACAAGGACACCGTACCTATACCCTGCATCGTCCTCGTAGAGTATATTTCAAAAGGGCAAAGACTGTAGCCTCTGGGTACATGACTGATGTACAAGTAGATTTGGCTGACATGAAGTCTCTATCCCGTACGAATAAAGGTTACAAATACATTCTGTTGGGGATTGACGTCCTATCAAAACGAGTCTTTGCCACCCCTGTCAAAACCAAAAAAGCCGATGATATGTTGGAATCATTTAAAAAATTACTCGAACAAATGCCAAAAAATCCATGGCGAATATATTCGGATCTGGGAACGGAATTTTGTAATGGAACAATGTCTAAATTCTTCGAAGATGAACAAATACAAAAGTTGAAGGCTAGCTCCCCATACCAAAAGGCATCACTCGCTGAACGAGCCATACGGAACATGAAACAACGACTCTACAGATACATGGGACATAAATCAAAGGCTATATGGATAGATGTTTTACCCAAAATTGTAGATGCCATAAATCATTCAAAAAGTCGAACCCATGGAATGAGGCCTGTGGATGTTACCCCCGAAAATGCCCAGCAAGTATGGGAAAAGTTGTACGGAGGAGAATACGATATATCGAAAAAGACGGGGCCAAAGTTTAAGGAAGGGGATTTTGTACGAATGAGTCGAGGAAAAGGGAAATTCGAAAAGAGCTATACTCAAAATTGGGATGATGAAATACTCGAGATTGACGAGGTGAAGAGACAAGGAAAACCGATACAATACAAAGTCAAAGATGAAAAGGGAGAGAAATTCAAAGGCAATTTTTATGGGGAAGAATTAGCCAAAGTGAGGAAGGAAGCCGATACAGAATATAAGATCGAGAAGGTGTTAAGAAAGAAGACATTACCAGATGGAACAAAACAAATATTAGTTCGATTTAGAGGATATCCTAATGAAACACACTGGATTAATGAAGTTGATATGGCTTGAATAAAAATATTTTACATTGTACTGGCACTATATAAGCCATTGAAAATCTCGTATAAATCTATCATAAAAAATGTCAAACACAATCATTGTGCATTTACCTAGTAACTCCCCAGATTATCCGGATAATAGTCCAAACAAATACCGTGTTCATTTAGGTCGTACACTTCATTTCCCCGGAGACTGGGTATGCGGTCTCCATAGTATTCTATATCCCTATACTTGGCCTACACTCGGAACGCTGGAAGACCAATATATTCGGATTCATTATGATGATGATAAAGTTTTACAATTGGATGTGGAAAAAGGGTCTCATGCAAAGATTGAACAACTGGTCGATTTCCTAGAGGCTACGATTACCGAGAATAAGAAGAAAATGATAGATATACTAGAAAATTCTCCATCTCCATCCAAAAGACAAAAGAGGGATGTGAAGCAAAGTACGGGATCTGATTCTCCAAAAGAGTATCCTGAACCAGAAGGATATGTAACTCCACCTCGAAGAAGTTCCGACTCCCCAAAAGAAGACAATATTGAACCAGAAGGATACGTTACTCCACCCCCTGGAGCTAAAGAGGCCAAAAAAGAAAAGGATGATTCTAAACCACCTACTACGACCGTAGTTACAACTAGACCCCAAAATACAACCACAACTACCACTATGGCTCCCACTACAACCGCAGCCACAACTAGAGCCACTACTACAACTACGACTACCACTATGGCTCCCACTACAACCGCAGCTACAACCAGATCCCCAAATACAAACCCGACTACCACTATAGCTCCATCCACGACCACGGCTACAACTAGAGCTCCCAATACGACCACGACCACCACTATGGCTCCTAGCACTACCGCGGCTACAACCAGAGCCAATACTACGACCACGACCACCACTAGAGCTCCCACGACCACCATGGCAACCACCCAGCCATCTACAACGACCACGACTACCACTCAAGCCCCTTCCACGACCGCGGCTACGACCAAAGCTAATAATACGACCACGACTACAACTCAAGCTCCTACTATGACCGCGGCCACAACTAGAGTCAATACTACGGCCACAACTAGAGCCAATACTACGACCACGATTACCACCCAGGCCCCTATAACGACCACAACTAAAGCAACAACTACGATTATGACTACTTCTCTGGCTCCTCAAATTCCCAAGCCAGCCGAGTTGCCGGAAGAGAAAAAACCGTCAACCGGAATTAATCGATTCACAGAAGCATTTCAGGAGTCTGGAGAAAAGGAGGGGGAGCAAACCCAAAAAGAAGAAACAAAACCAAAAGAGGAAAAATCTTCGACCGGAATTAATCGATTCACTGAAGCATTTCAAGGGTCTGGAGAAAAGGAGGGGGAGCAAACCCAAAAAGAAGAAACAAAACCTAAAGAGGAAAAATCTTCGACTGGGATTAGTCGATTTACAGAGGCATTTCAGGAGTCTGGAGAAAAGGAGGGGGAGCAAACCAAAAAAGAACAAACAAAACCTAAAGAGGAAAAATCTTCGACTGGGATTAATCGATTTACAGAGGCATTTCAGGAGTCTGGAGAAAAGGAGGGGGAACAAACCAAAAAAGAACAAACAAAACCTAAAGAGGAAAAATCTTCGACTGGGATTAATCGATTTACAGAGGCATTTACGGGATCTAAAGAAAAAGAAGAGGATAAGAAAACCAAAAAAGAAGAAACAAAACCGAATGAGGAAAAATCTTCGACTGGGATTAATCGATTTACAGAGGCATTTACAGGCTCCGATGAAAAGGAAGAGATATCCAAACAAGAACCGACGGTACAAACATCATGGGGAATTAATAGATTCAAACAGGCATTTTCAATCGATACCTATGAGAGAGAATCCTCTCCGAAAGAGGAAACAGAAATACAACCTACCATCCAACCATCTGGGATAAATCGATTTAAGCAGGCATTTACAACCATTACTTCCCCTCCCGAAACCGAAGAAGAAGAAGAAAAAGAAAAGAAACTAACAGGAATCGATAGGTTCGTAGATCCATTTAAATCAAAACCGGTAGAAGAAGAAAAAGATGAACAAAAACCGGGCAAAATTGGAGGACTTGAATATTTCAGAAAAAGGATGCTCGGGGAAAATGACAAATTACTCTCCGATCTACTGTCCGAAATTACGAGCCAACAAAAGGCGGATGAAATGGAGGCATATTTGGTCAAAACATTTGGCTCTATCCAGCAATATGTGAATATCGATCGGATCAAAAAGGTGCTGGACTCGATAACATTTCGTTATCATCCAAAGTTTGACCGATTCATTCTCGATTTGGAGGACCCGGACATTAGTCATATAGAATTATCGGAACAACTCGCCTACATGCTCGGTTTCGAATCCCGATACAATATTCGCCATAACCAGATGGCCAAGTATACTGTTGATTTACTTGGAGGATTTTCAAGCTTTGCTGTCTATGCCAAAGGGCTTACAGCAAACATGATCATTGGCAATTCACTCAGTTCCCTTTTACGTGTGGTAAGTGTAAGCGGAGCAATTCAGGGAGAATATAACGAGAAAATCTACGATTCACCTCTCTTCAGCCATGTATTACCAAGAGAAGTCAGTGAAATTGAAGTGGAAATACAAACGATGGATAATAATAGATTGGTCCCATTTCAACATGGAAATGTTATGATTGTATTAATTTTTAAAAAAGTGATAAACTTTTAATTTTTATCTATTCAATTTTTGATCCCTAAAACCCAAATCCAAAAAATAGGGGTATAATTAAAAATGGGGTTCCTCCCCAATCTAAAAAAATAGGGGCTAAGGCTAGGCACAAGGATGGGGACCCCTCTTAAACCCCGATGGCTGTCTATAAAAGACCATAGAGGCCACCATAATTGAGTAAACCAAAAATGGTACACGAATTATTTGACACATCCGCAATTTATTATGATGATTATGATCTACAGTCGGGATCGGGATTGGGGGTAGGATTACCAGAATATTATCGTGGAGGATCAGTCTACCAACGAGGATATGGTATTCAAACCGGAGCGGGCATTGGCGATATTTTCAAAGGACTATGGCGATTTTTTAGACCTCTATTACAACGAGTCGGAACGACTGTAGGTGAAGAGGCATTGAACACTGGTCAAAGGGTATTGGAAAAGCTGAAAGAGGGTAAACCAATAAAAGAGGCCGTCATTGCGGAGGGTAAACACGGAATTGATAATGTACTCGAGCAAGGCGGACTGCCTAAACAGTTTGGGACAGGGAGAAGACGGCCTCGCAGGTCTATAAAAAGGCAACGAGTCATCGAAACTGTATCCAATCCTCAGAATATTGTCCCATCGACAATTAACGAACCAATTGTGCATTCGAAAAAACGTCTTAGAGCCGATATATTCGGCTTATATTAATTAATAAATGACTTATTATAAAATTGATAAAGAATCTGTAAATTCTATAACCAGTGCTCTTGATTTATTCCAAATTCCCCCTACAAATGTGTCAGTTTCATCGGCCAAAGTATTTGAAATTTTGACCAGTAATCCGCTGAACGATCCCCCTTACCATTTTAAAATTCATTCGTCCGATAATTACATTGATCCTACTAAAATTTTTCTCTTTTCCGAATTTCGTATCTTAAAAATAGTTGAAGGAGTCGAAACAGTTTTGGCAGATACGGATAAAGTAGCCCCAATCCAGCTCCTCGGAAACACATTTATCAAAGATTTACGTGTAAGGATACAAGGCCAAGATGTATTCACTTCCAACTCTCTAATGGCCTATAAATCATATCTTACCCATGAATTATCTTATTCAACCGAGGCCAAAAAGTCCCATCTAACGGCGGCGGGATACACCAACGATGAAGCAGACGATAGCCTGGAAAAGGGACCAGGTTTCGATGCTAGAATTGCACGATACAGTAAAAGTAAAAAAGTCCAACTGATGAGTAAATTGGATGCGGATATTTTCAATCAGCAGCTCTACCTGATCAGTCATTTGGGCATGGACATTACAATAACGCCAAACGATGGGAATTTCCTATTGATCAGTCAAACCCCCAATGTACGATATAAATTGGAACTCCTCGATCTGAGACTTTATGTCAAAAAGGTCAGTCTTTTGGATGGTTTGGCTTTGGATATTTCAAGAAAATTGGACACGGGCAAGCCGGTACGATATCCCATCCGAAAATCAATGATGAAGTCCATGTTCATTAGTGCGGGCCGTTTTGAATTTAGTGCCAACCTATTTGAAGACCAAATACCCCGAAGGGTCATATTGGGACTAGTGAAAAATTCCAACTATGTCGGTGACGTGAGCAAAAGTCCATTCAACTTTCAGCATTATAACGTCCGAGAAATTAGCATTATCGCCAACGGTAGAGTGTACCCACAAACCCCGTTTATTTTGGACTACGATAACGGGAAATATGTCAGGGCATTCCATGAGACACAAGAGGCCATTGGACTCGTAAACACATCCGGAGGAAACGGTATAAGCTATGAACGATTTGGAACAACCCACTGTATTTACGTCTTTAATCTAACCAACAGTGGGGATGACCAGGGAGGAGTATTCGATCTACTAAGGAATGGATCAACGGCGGTCAGTATTAAATTCAACAAGGCGGTGGAAAACAACGGAATAATGTTAGTGGCATTTGCCGAAGTCGACTCAATTGTAATGATCGATAAATACAGACACGTTACAACTGATACTACCATTTGAAAAAATTGTATTTTTAAAATATGGATAAAATATTATTTCATTATTTTTTGTAAACTCTGGGGAGTGGGACTATATAAGTACAGGGAAATATGTGGAGTCATATTAAATTATAAAAAATGTTTCAAACAATCATTCTTCTTCTTTTGGTCTCCAGACCATTGACCCCTTTACTCTCTGATGAACCAGTCACAGGTAAACAATGGGATGAGTGGTTGATCCAGCAAGGACTGAGGACAACAATGACGACCCCAGATCAAGCATTAGAAAGTGAAAATCCTCTAATAAATGCGCCTGTAATTTTGGGGAATAATCCTTTTTGTAGAGAAACACCCGACTCGGGGGATATATATGGACATATAAGTTGCATTCTAACATATGTCCTATACATTTTGGTCATTGCTAGTATCGTTATCTATCTATGGAAGAAATGGAAAACGGCCCATGAAATACGACAAAGTGACAGTCCCATAAATCTGGATTTAATCGTTGACACATTAAAGACGAATGGATTCCCTTCAAATAACCAAAATACTCGAGGCAAATCCCGTAACCAGTCGATGGTTTAAAGGATGTTTCCCGAGTGATATGTTATCAATACCCACCAATTTCCCAGCTTCCTTTGTCATCAACATGGACCCCATTCAAAAATCGGGGAGCCACTGGGTTGCCGTATTCGCCCCCAACGAGAATGATGTGTGGTATTTTGATAGTCTAAAGAAAGATGTGCCGCTCCCCATTGATAAATTTCTAAAATCATTTCCCCAATTTAAAACTAACAAGTACCCTTATCAATCTATATTTGTCCCCAGTTGTGGCCTTCATGCCATTGTATTCATCTATTACATGTCCCTAGGATACACATTTGATCGATATATAAATTTATTAAATTCAATGTCAAATACTGATTTATTTGTAAAAACTATTGTGAATAAATTAATATGAAGACAAACATTTGGTAAACGGTAACGATTAGAAGATACAAAATGGAAAACGGGAAGCAATGGAAGATGTACTTTTAAGGGGGAAATGAGCATCGTTAAGGATTGGAAGATGCAATTCTGTAAACGATAAGACTTGAAAGATGTAATTTCAAAATTGTTACTTTAGAAGATTCATTATGATAATTGATAAGATTTAGAAGATGTACTTTTAAGGGGAAAATAAGCCTACTTAAGGAATAGAAGATGAAATTCGGTAATTGGGAGATATTTTTAGTCATTTTTGCCCTTTTTGGGGTATGCGTGTATATATGAGGGTGTATGTGTGTATATGAGCGTGCACGTGTCGATAGTACATCTACTCTGCCCAACTGAATGCATCCATGTCATCGTCATCATCAATGGATAGGTATTTATCTGGGTCATCGCTGCTGGTTTCATCATCGTCATTATCGCTTGCCATGTGCTCAAAGTAAATGGATCCATCCTTACGATGGTGGACTTGACCACAGAATTTGCATGATTTCTTAGTGATCGGGCTTTCCTCTGTCGGTTTGCATTCCTCCCAGCCATGGTATTGTTCACATTGTGTAAAGATGGGGGTATAATGGACTAGACCACAATACTTGCACGGTTTGGCTCTTTCCCTCAATGGTATCCATTCCTCCCAATCCTCATGAGTTGTACCACAGTGTTTGCATAGTTCTTCGTCAATGGGATCGTTCGGAGGTTTGCATTTTTCCCAACCTTGACCATCCCTGCTGGTATCATCATCGTTGCTTGCCATGTCTTGGCTAAACGGGAAACGGGTCAGCTCATCATCTTCTGGTATGTATTCCGTCCAGCCTTCATGCTCTTCGCAACTGGTGAAGAAGGGGATGCCGTCATGAAATTCACCGCATGCTTCACATGGCTCCCTGAAGTTCAGTGGTTCCTTCTCATGGACATGATTACAGTCTGGGGATAATTTCTCATCAATGGACCTTTCCTTGAACATGTTCCCCAGATAGCCAGTCAATTCATGTACTTCTGGTTCATCGAGTTTCAAAAGTTCCAATGGGTAGAATCTATCTTCGCCACGTGGAACCAATTCCACCGCACATGGGAGATAGGGGTATTGGAGACGAATACGGTGTCTGGAGTAATAATGTTGGGCAATAGTACAGTTGAATGTACGAGAGAGACGACCGTAGGCCATGGTTTGGTCAGCTCCCCTATGGGTGAGGCCATCAAAGCTAAAGGTTTTTTCAAAATGTAATTTGTCTAGGTAAATGGTCTTTACAATTCGTCCTTGGAGCGCTTCCAAGACTTGGGCGCGAAATTGGGGGTGGAATAATCGGTCCCTAAGTTGCTGTCGAGAACAGCCCAAAATGCGAGCGCATTCGTCAACGAGTGAAGTGAGCATTTTTTTTTCGAGAATGATTTTGTGATAGGATGAAATGATAAAAATTAATCGTTTATATAGATCTTTCCAATTAGACCTTAATTTAGGATTAATGGGCGTGTCCAGGATTTGATAACTAGATGATGTCATTCTCAAATGACATCATTTGTATTTCGAAATCTTCATGATGTAATCTAAGATTACATCATTGGTCTTGGATTTTCGAAATCTTGATTTCGAAATTGACGATGGGATCGATTCCCGATCTATTTAACAAATCATTTGAAAACAAACTCGAAAAAAACAATGATTCCGATTCCTTCTCTCCGCGATGTCCGTCTTTCCACAGACCAAAATGTTCTTTTTGAACATCTCTCCTGGGTTATTGAAGAGTATCTGGACTTTACAGTCCCAGAAAACTGTTCCGTCTTTTACTCGGGCACTAACAAGGTACATGCCGAAAAATTTGCAAATTCCACAGGTAAATTCATTGTCCAGCATACACCTGGGGGAATGTATTTGGACAAATTGGATTTGTTCAACCAAAACATCACCTATGCTCGCGCCCCATTGAAATGGCACAAAGCCGTGGAAATTTGGGACATGGCATCTGCCCAATTCGCCAAGCAGGCAAAGGGAAAGATCTTTACTTTTATTCAATCGATACCGCCCATACAGGATGGCCAACTCCGAACATGGTATCGAATCGAGCTCCCCATCCTACTCTACCAAAATACTGTTTCGGGGATCAACTTTATGAATAACGATGGAGGGCTGAATGCGGTCTACACCAAATTGCCGGCGATCGAATATCTATTTGAAGAATTGGAAGTTTAAGATTTTTCCCTCCCCAATCCCCATTCCCAAATATGGACAATTTTATTTTTACATTTTTATTTCGTTTAATAAAATTAAATAATTTTATATTAAATTTATAAAATGGATAAAATTGATAATTTTGTATCGATTAAATTCTCTTTCCTCTAATTTCTTTCCTCACTTTTCATAGGGGAGTTTCCTCTATTTCGATGGACCTTTGTATGGGGGAGTCAAAAGGGTAGTGGCCGAGATGTTTCCATAAACACACTGTCTACAGAGCTCGAATTTGATGAGCCAATTGTCCCCCTGCTCCGTGATCTTATCCTTTGAATGGTACATCTTCTTTTGGCAATCGCTACATAAATGGTAAATTAGCACATTCTTTCCCTTGAAGAGTTTCCAAGTGGAAATGGGCTTGGTGAAAGTTGGGGTATCCGGAAGGCGTTCGTCAGCAGCCGGACGGATATCCAGAAGGCGTTCGTCAGCAGCCGGACGGATATCGGATTTTGGGGAATCGGTTTTAGGAGAATCAATTTTTTGAGAATTTTCCATTTTGATAAAAAATGGTCAAATGATGAAAAATGAACAAAATCTCTCGTTTTTATACTCTATTTTTTGGACAGTCCGGCTGGCTGTTGACGAACGCCATCCGGACAAACCCCCTCATAAATCATTTAACCTATGATATATTTTCGAAATCATAATAGAAAACACCCCATTTGTCCTAGTATATAAATATAGATTATTCATTTATTCAAAAAATATATAAAAAATACAATATAAAAAGCGAAAATTATAAAAAGACTACAATAGAATGATGCATTAAATTTAGGAAATGGGCTTATTATTTAAAGCTCTTCTGTCGAAACACACACATCGATTGTCAATTCTGCTCTTTCGATGCCTTTTTCTGATAAGTATTCTGCTGCTGATAGGAATCGGACAGTCAGTCTCTCAATGGCATTTTCGTCCGAGAGTAGCATGGAAGTCAAGAGGGGATTATTCAAATAATCACATGTGATCATGAACGAGATCCTATAGTCGTTTGCAGGAACCGTTAAATATTTGACGGCAGCTTCAATTATCTTTAGTAAACAATCTTTAAAATCTATCTTCAATAAAGAATTTTCAAAATTATAGCTTATAAAATGTTCCTTGTCATAACCAGGCAAAGTTTTAATATTGAATTTTGTTTCAAATTTTGTATATTTTTCTTTGTATTTAATAATTCCCGATTCGGGTATTTTCTCAATATATTTGGATTCAGGAAAAGAAATTTTCTGAAATGTGTTATACATGGATTTTATGGAAGACTGTTTTCAAATAATAAGATTCGGGGAATATTTTGTCATATTTTATACTAAAAATTTATATGGGGAGTGAAATTTTTACAAAGTCGATTATAGTACAATGAATAAAAAATCAATACCCTAAGTTCTAATCGATAAAAACTTTACAGTACTTAACACCTAAGGTTAATCTATAAAATGCACACGTTGCTCTAAGATCCTAATAGTCTGATTAAAAACCATAGAATCTAAATAACAAAAGTCTGAAAGATCCCCAGGGTCCTTTATTGCTGAAAAAGTATAAAGTTTGAACTTTTGGGTTTAGGGCAAAAATCTAAGAATTAAGGTTATGAATAGTGACTAAGGCTAAGTTTTTTAGGGATTAAATGATATCCTATCAGACTTTTCCTTTTCTAATTTTTTACACCCATAGTTTTTTCTATTTTTTATTCGATTTTATTCAATATAAAAATATTACAAAATAAAATATAATCATAGGGATTATTATCGTTTATATCTTTTCGTATTTGCATATTTTTCAAGTTGACAGTAGGCATGAAGAATTCTATTTCGGGCAATAGATGACGAGCATCACTCCGGGTAGGACAATATGAGGTGCGAATACATCGATATCCTTGCGGCGAACCAAATCTCGTAATACGTCCGACGAATCCGTGATCAAAGAATGTACCATATCTCGTTTCTGATAAGTGGTATATCGATTGAAAATGGATTCTAAGCATCGCTTAACGAGTTTTCTTGTCATTCTTTGTTTTCATTTTCTCCTTGTCGATTTTTGTCCCAAATTCCTCTTCACATAGAAGAAAGAATGCGTCCAAAATCTCCATGCTTCCAATCTTTGTCGATAATATCATTTGTAGGGGGGAGAATGAGGAATGGAATGATGGAAAGTCCATTAAATCATTTTCGACATTATAAAATGCCATTGTTCTAAATTGCGGGATAATATTGAAAGTTTTATGGATGTAAATTGGGGAAGAAAATTTCAAAATGACCAAAATTATAAAATCTGGGCATTTTATAGGGCCATAAAATAGGGCGGGGCTTGATATTACCAAGTGACGTCACATGATCAAGAAAATGAGAGACTGGGAATGGGGGAGCTTTGTAAAGAAAGCAAAGATATATGCACCCAATTGTTTTTAAGCATTGTATCTAATCTAATCGATGACATATGACTCAGTTCATAAATCCCTATAGACTAAAATCATCAAGTCTGGGAAAACTCTAGGGGTCCTTTCCCTTTTACTTTTCCCCAATTCTCAGTTTATGATACATATCTACATCATTTTTAGTAAAATTTTTTCTAGATGTCAATTTTCAATATTTTCACCCCACATAAATCATTTACACATAATGTATTCTAAAAAACACAAATAAACTAAGTAGAAGGGTATTATACAAAGAAGATGACATCATAATAGGTGATTTATACACATATTTCACTTTTCAGAAAGAATGGAAAGAGGCAGGGTTCCTCCCACATCCCCCTTAAAAAAATTATGGATTATTTCCATTTTCTCCAGTAAATTGGTATCAATTATTCATTTATTCAAAAACATAAAATAGAAAAAATACAATATAAAAGCGATAAATTGGAAAGCCACAATAAAATTATGGGGAGTATCCAAAGTCACGGATGACAAGTGTTTGGGGATCAATGATACCCTTTCCCACAAAAGGTCGATAAATTTTGATCATTTCTTGGGATAAAACGAGTCCATCGACAATAGAAGGACGGAGAAAATGGGGATAAATGATATCAATCTTTTGAATTTTTCCATCTCTTCCATATTTCAAAACCATCTCCTTGAATTTGTCGTACTGTAGACCATCCCGGTGTTCGGCATCGTATGTGATTGTAATTCCTCGAATCTTGAGTGCATATTCAAATGGTGCATCGGGGTCATCTTTGCGTCGAAGTTTCAGCCCATACTGCTTGGCTCCCCCAAAAGTGGCTTCGACAATCTCATGGTCCGGGCACTCGTCTGTAAAATCCCCAATATGGGGACCCAATTCCAAAGGACAGTTTTCTTCCGGTGCGGCAAAGATTAAGCTGTCCGTATCGACATACAAAAGCGTGCAACCTGGGGAGCGGACCACCTTTTGCATGTACTTGAGGAGAGTGAGTCTGGCACAACTGGTCGTCCAGGCGGAAATGGCTACATTTGAAGAGTCATGCTCTTTGACAAAATCCTCCTTATAAGTGTAGTTAATGAGCAGGACCCCCGGTGCAACTTCATGGGGAGGCATGAGTTTAATGTCCGTTCGATCAAGTAGATCCCCATATTCGGATGGTTGTTCCGTAATGACCGTTTTGACCAACTCATTATTCTTTAGACTGAAACGACCCCAAAGCGAGTTTAGGCATAACTTGACCAATGCCCTACGGCCCCTGTTGCTTTTCATCTTTTCGGGATCGATGATTATCCCAAATTTTTCCTCACATGCTTTTATGAATGCAATCTGGGCTTGTTTGTCATTGGCAATTTTCTTTTCGAACCCAGATGCATAAATCTTTTCCCCGAGAAACTCACGCATATATCCTCGAAACAGCTCCTTGGACACCTTCTTTGGATCATCGTCGTAGTCCAGCACTCTGATCAGCTCCGTGACCCGGTATCCCTCTTTTAGGGCAGCATTCAATTCGATGGATGTACAGCTGGATATCCACCCACGCTCATTGTCCGTGTGTGTGCATTTGTAGTTTCCTTTTGTGTCGACATGTCCATTCGGGTAGTGGCTTGCGCATTTGGCACATAGAGGAAAGAGTAGACGGGGATCGCCATCGATTTTCATGGGGAGCACTGGGACATCACATTGCCGGGGAGGAATGACCCGAACTTTCATCAGTGCCACTTTGAATGGATTATGCTCTGGTCTCGTCCAATTGACTTTCTCATTAAAAACCCTCTGTTCGGGATGTCCTACTGGGTAGCCGATAAAATCGTCATCCAACATCATATTGACCCACGGATACAATGAGGTAACATCATAGTAAAAAATCTTTTCCCCCGGTTTTACCTCATAGTGCAGGCGCATTGGTCCGGTCCGGCCACCATAGAAACAGTCTCGAATGCGGATTGGTCCATAATCGGGGTATTCACCAAATCTTCTCTTCATTTCCGGATCTTCCTTGAGCATTTTATCGATTTCACATTCCCATATAATTTTGAGATTTGGCACAATCTGTCTAATCTCTTCCGTTCGTTGTTGGTCCGCCTCTCGAACATATCCTGCTGTCTTTCCATACGGTTGGATCATAGTCTGATCGTCCGGATAACAAATGGGGCACGCATGCCAGACACATCCGTGCACCTCAATGCCCAATTGTTCTTCTTCTACCCATCCATCGAGGTAATAACGGCCAACACTCTTCTCGCCATCTGGGGAGTAGGCAGTTTGCACCTTGACATTGTTCTCCTCCCCATACCATAACAGGTATTTGTGGGCCTTGATGGACTGATTGTTTGCACCATTGTAGCTTCTTTCGGGCACCCATGCCAATTCATCATATGGAAGATGGTTTGCCTTGAACATTTTGACACAGGACGAGGCAATGGTCAGGGCCTCGCGCAGGGGATCGAGTCCCATGTGTGGTTTGTGGAGAAAAGCGGCTCTGTCGACGAGTCCATCTTTATCGGCCGGTCGCTTGGAAAGGTCCATAAATTCTTGGCGAAAACGGACGAGGGCTGCCATGAGAATGTCCGTATCATTGACACAATATTCGGCAAGTTTCTCTTCCAGCCTAAAGGGGACATGCTTATTTGCCTCAAAATGTTCATCAAAATGTTTGCGCTTTTTTGGCATCATCCCTCCGGCCATAAAGTCATCCTTGGTAGGATAAATGTCCTTTCCATAATTGTCGGGGATATTTGCCAGATGGGGAAAATAGGGCTTATCCGGAATATCAAGGTCAAAAGTGGGGACCAGGCCGGCCAAAGAGCTGGGGACAAAGTTGAAGGAATCCCGGAAAAACAACTTTAAGTCCTTGACTTTCAATTCGATCATTTTGTTCCCCTTTTTGATAATTTCAGGTCTATGTTTAAGTCCAAGCCCAAAGAATAGTTTATATATGAAAATCATATCAAACCGACCTCCAAAATGTGAGTAGACGTAAGTTTCCAGTCCATGATCCACTTCCTTGATCAGCCAGTTGACAAAGTCCTCGAGCAGTTTGTCGGTCACCCGTTGATCATCCACGGTCGTTTGGGTGTAGGCGCGCTCATTAAAGGTGATTTTCCTATTCGGTCCACATATGGTACATTGATGCTCCCCTTTGAGGGAATTTTGCCACTCCCCATTATCCATGCATATGGTGCACGCAACTTTTGCTGACAGGAAGTTTGGCCGATGTTTTCGTCGCTTTTCATCATGTTTCTCATGCTGGGTCGTTTCTAGATCAAACGTAATGTATCGACACGGTTTTTTGTCATAAAGTTCATATGGTTTGATAAAACATCCTCTTTCTTTTGTATGAAAGTCGTTGCACCGTCCGCAATATGTCTCCCCACAAACGTGCCCGGGCTTCCCAACTTGCTTGTACACTTCCACCCTCCAAACGACCCCGCATTTTCGGCATTGTTTTGATTGCTTACAAAAACCTGATTTTTTATGGTGATTGTAGCAATCCTCGTTGTAAAAAGTTTTTTCACATCCATGGCAAAACTTGTGAAACATTGTCTTTTCACAAGGGTATTGGGGGCCAATGCGACTGCATTTGATGCAGCGTTGTCTGCATGAAGTTGCATGACTGGCCGCATCCCTGTAGCATCTTTCGCACACCAAACAATAGGGTTGGCCAAACAGATTGCCCGCTTTATGAATGCCATCAAAGTGGCCCCACATTTTGCCATTTTGCTCCCCCTTTGTATGATATAGAATGATGGGGGTGGTATAAGAGTCGGGCCCGTCTGAGAGTATCGGCTTAAAATGGCCTATCGAATTGAATATAAATATTTTGAATGTGTATTTTCCAGCATAGATTCGGTTCCAATATTCCCGGACTTTGGGGATCCATTCTACGGCATCATAATCATTTTGATCTAGGGGAGCACCCACTTGGCGCATCAATTCTTCTACATCATTTTTGAATTTCCCCTTCTCCCCATGCAAACCTTTTCTGTAGCGGCGAAACTTTGATTGATACCATCCGCTCACATGATAGACCATGGTCGCTTGCAGGGCATAGAATAGGCAGTGATTGTCCGTGTCGTTCTCGATTTTGATGAAGCAATTGTCGGCAATCCGATGTGGAACTCCCTTGCCTTTGGCCGATCCACGGATTTGCTTGCGCCTGGGGAGCCCGTCCCGATCGGCTGTGGTCACTTCAACTGTAAAAGGACTTCCCCATAGGCTCACTCCCTCTTTCCATTTTGATTGGGCTACTTTTAAAAACATATTTAAAACCGATTCGATCGTATTGGCGGTGATCGGCTCCAATGGCGTCCAGATGGGGCCCCTCTCGAGTAGTTCGCTGGTGATGGTGAACCCCATCCTGTCTGGAGCCTTCCCAAATTGAGCAGAAGTGGCCTTGGATGCCTCATCTGCGCAAAATTTGAAAACACCGGACAGGAGCCCTTCCGGGTCTTCGGGGAGTTTGGTGATGACAAATTTATTTTTGTATTTTGTTGTCCGGAACGATTTAATATGTTCCGTGTCGTCCGAATTGGGGAGTTGTTGAATATATTCTGCTGCATCATTCACGTAGTTCTCCCCATTTCCATATTGGTAGACAAATACTTTTGGTAATTTTTGGGGATTTGGATTTTTTCGTCGTCTGGGCAATGTGGAATTTGGGGACATAATTTGCTCGCTTTGATCGAGCAAATTATCGATGAAAAATTTGGGTTTTTTGGGGAGTGAGGACATATTCGCTTTTTGGGTAATTGTAGCTTTTTGAATGGGTTGAATGGGGTTTTTGGCTAGCTTTTATAGTGAAAGATTTCGCAATAGTCGCAGATTGGGGATCGATAAAGCTACTGGATGACGTGGCGAAAGCCTATTGGTCCATTAAATTTTCTAAAATGACAATTGGTCCAAAAATGATTATTTGTCCCAATTTAATTTACTAAAAGCTTAATCCTATGATTGGGGAGTAAGGTAATCACTTGGATGTGTACCGTGATCCCCTATTTTATAACATTGGAGGTTATTTGGAATTATAAGTCTGTAGAATAATTTGGGTACAAAATAATAATTTGTAGTCGTTGATATTTTGTAGTTAATCGTAGAATTTTTATTTAATAATTTGTAGAATAAAATTGGAACCAAAAAATGGGGAACCGAATTTTGGTAAAGATTATTTTATTTTATTTTAAAAATAAAAAATCTTTCAGACCAAAAATTCAACACCTCATAGTTGGTCTAATATTTATTTTGTAGTCAATGAATATTTGAAGAATAGGAATAAAATATTTTTTATTATCGATGGAGTGGATGGAGAGGGACGTCGGGTTTTGGATTTGAATGAAAAAGGGGAAATTTTGAATTAATAAGGGAATTTTTATGGGGAATTGGTTGGACAATAGGGATTATTAGCTTGGTTTCGAAGTATAGACCCTCAATTGGTAGAATGGATGGAAATTAAGAGGGAGGATGGAAGGGGAGTGTGGATGGACGAGGCACGATGGAGAGATGGAAGTTGGTGGAAAGCAGCCGATGGGTATTTAGATGGATGGGGATCGATTGGGAGGGTGGAAGAAGATGGATGGAAGAGATAGTGGAGCGGTGAAAATGAAGTTGGGTAGGGGAGGACCAACCAACTAGGGAAGAGGGCCGGAGGTCAGGCAGGGATTTAAAGGATTAGTTTTGATTATAATTTTTACCATATTTTTATTTCAATTAAAAATTACATTTTTAATAATTTCCATCTCTATCTCCTTTTACGCTTTTCTTTACTTATTTGGGATGGGACTTGACGCGGAGTAAATTCTTTCCTCTTAATCTTAATTAAATAAGATTTGCAAATCATAAAGTATTTTTACTAATAATTATGAATAGTAAAAATTATTCTCATCTATGTTTATAAGACGATCCAAATTGAGTAAATTTTAGGGAGAGACTCTCTATTCTATTGAAAGGTTTTGGCTTTCATCGATTGGGGCCAGGGGGAGAGGGGAAGAAAAGACAGCCAACTTTCGACTGCTGCCGGTAATTGAAAGGAACAGCTGTTCAACGCGCGGCGCAAAAAGAAGAGGGTGGACATTGGTCCCTCTATTCCATTGAAAGGGTTTGGGCTTCATCCATTGGTGCCAGGCGGAGAGGGGAAGAAAGAACAACCAACTTCGATTGCTGGTGGCAATCGAAAGGAACAGCTGTTCAAGCGCGGCGCAAAAAAGGAAGAGGGTGGACATTGGTTAGTATAGTCAGCAGAGTCATTAACAAAATGTGGCTGGAGGGGAAGTGGTTGGGGAGGAGATATGTTGGCACTTGGTAGTGGACGGAGATGGATTGGGGAGAGGGTGGATGGAAGGAGGGGATAGAGCCCGGAGTGGATAGGGATAGATCAATGGCAGAATATTGGCTGGAGACAGAGAATGAGGATGCAACCAATAGTTGTTAGAGGTGGAGGGGCACGATAGATGGGACGGAGTGAAAGGGATTCATTCAATGGCTGTTGCCAGCCGATGGAAATGAATTAGGTAAAAGAGTGGGCGATGTCAGCTGGCACCGATGGATATGGATTGGAGGAAAGAGTGGACGGGGAGGCAGCCGATGGCTGTTGTCAGCCGCGGATGAAGATGGATTGGGGAAGAATGGACGATGAGGCAGGCGATGTCAATTGGCAGTCGATGGATATGGATTGGAAGAGAGTGGATTAAGTGGAGTGTATGAGAAGGAGAGTGAATAATCGAAGAGAAACAAGTTTATCGTTGAGGCAAAGTTGAGGTGGACGATGGATTAGGAGAGGAGTGGATCGATAACGAAATAATGGCTGGAGTCTATAGTCATTATTGGGAGGTTAGTGAGTGTAGGGGTGAAGGGAGGGGAAAGGGGAAACCGATGACGGTTGGGGAGAAGTGGGTGGGTAGGGGAGTGAATAGCCTAAGGGGAAGCGTGCGGCAAAGAGGATCGAAGATGGGTAGGGGAGGCGGGATGAATGGAGGGATGGAGATGGATGGTGGTCATTCACTAAATGGGTAATGGGGATTCATTGAAAAGAATGGGGAAGGGATTATTTTTTGGAAAATTAAAATTTTTATTCAAATTTATTAAAATGACCATTTATGGAAATTATAAAGGACTATATGTTGGCTTCAGCCAACCATTAGATTTGGGGAGAGATTTCTTAGGGATTTTTGGGGATAAAGCCGAAGGATATTGGCTTTAGATCTTTTAGTTAGATCTTTTTTGATCTTTGATCAATGATCTTTGAGATTTGGGGAGCTCATTTGAACAGCTTCCTATACATTTAACTACTAAGACCCTTTATTTCAAGATTAGCCGTCCATCAAGAACGGCATGAGGCGCAGGTCGCCCCTCCAAAATATAAATTCAATATCTATTACCTTTAGCTCTTAAGAGCTAAAGAAGCTACAAAAATTACTAATTTTGAGGTTATATATGCCCTGGCTGAGGTCTTTTATTTTATGAGAAGCAAACCAGGGCAAGGAACGGCTAGAGGAAATGAAATAGTGTTGGTTTTATTTTTCACTTAATTTTCAGTTAAATTTGAATCAAATTTAGGCCAATTTTGAATAAAAATATTATCGATTCGGAACACCTAAAAATTAGTTGACATTTTGCTCAATATTTAGTCAAAAATTTTGTTAGTTGATTTTCAATTATTTTTTAGTAAAAATTTAGTAAAATTTAAGCAAACTATTTAATCAAAATTAACGGAATGGGGCATTCACCTAATTTTTAGTAAATCTTTATTCAAATTTAACCGATAACCGAAAATTGACTCAAATTTAAACGAAAATTAGCCGATTGACTCAAATTTTGCCAACTCTGGAATTTCCAGAGTTTAAAAAGACATTATATCCAAACAGGTTTTCATTTTCGCTTTTCGGTTTTCGTTTGCGTTTGCCAGTTTGCCAGTTGCCATTTGCCTTGCCTATGCCTATCCATTCCAAAATTAAACACAGCGCGGGTATAAAATAAAAAGTTGCCAATGAATTCAAAAGGTTTAATTAGCCAGAATTATACATATTGTTTGTGAAGTCGAAACTCGCAAACGGTGATTGAAATTTGAAACCGGTTAAACCCAAAAATAGGCAAGATGACCGTCAGTCAACCTCGATCTTATTATAGCGTTGATTTTGTCAGAATAAAATGAACATCTAATTTTCGCAATCTGTTTTCTTTATTAACGAAAATAATTTGCACATTTTTTTAAGGAAAGGATTACCATTTTCAGCCCATTTTTTTATACTACGAATTATTTATTATATTACCTATCACTTATTAGTGATTCAATGCAGCAAAACAATGAAAAACGATCATTATTTAAAGAGAAGGTTTGATATAGTGAATCCAAAAATTTACACCCAATTTTTAAGGTCATTGTCTGTCGGGAATCTATTAAAGAAGTGAAAAATGCAGATTGCTTAATTAATTTTTGCAGCCAAAACATTTTAACTGGGGACAATCAACACTCGATGATCCATCAAATTGCTGGTCCAGAATTAGCATCTGCCTGTTTAAAATTTTTTGGAGCTTGTCCAACTTCGTCAAGGGTGACTCCGGCATTTGATGCACGCAATTATATGTGTAATTAAAATTTAAAAATTTCTTATAAATTTAATTTTGTTTAAGTCATTATTCACCAAATTATTCCTGCACCCTTAGATTTATGCCGCCTTATTGATATCAAAAAAGTTTATATTTGTGTTCGTAATTCTCTTGACATGGCTATAGAAGAAGGTGCAAAAACAATCGTATGAATTTTCATAATTGTTAATTATATACAATTAATATTTTAGGTCTTTCCATCACATTTACCAGGACTCAGTATTCGAATTACTTCTGAGATTGTGTTGCGTATATTTACAGTTTGGATACATCGTAATGTTTATTCGGAACAACTAAGAGAACTGAAGATTTGTTGTGAAACCGAAGAAGAATTTAATATGTTTGTCCAATCCGCACGTTCGCTATATGAAGAGACAAATGTTATTGGGAATTGTAAGTCATTTTATTTCAATCATTAAGAATAAATTGATATTTTAGTGTTTTTACCAGCCTTCATTCAACAACGTCATGAATATTACCAGTAAATATAATTTCATTTTTAAATTAATCTTTATTTACGTCTGCAGAAGAATGGCAAAACCGCGTCGTTATCGGCGGCTTTTTGAGCCAGCTCCAGAAAACACACCTTTGGTTAAATTGGAGCTATCTGCCAAATTAGTATCACTCATAAATATACATAAGCGTTTTAATTAAATAGGCACCCACAATTTTGGTGATCGACGACGAAAATGGAATGAAAAGACAATATCGTCTAACCAATAAGAGCAGGGATGGGAGGAAATTGTATTTCCGTTGTTCACGTTGCGACACTCTGATCAAAAAAGATGGTGTTCAAATTCGCGCAAAATTGATTGTCGAGGATGGACAGATTGTCAGTGAAAGGTACACAACAGTTATTTTTTTACTTAATTTTATTTACGTTAATACCAAATTATTTTTTCTCTTAATTAAGATTCCCTCGTCATCATCCAATATGCGAAGGAAAGCCATTGGAAAAAGTTTTGATCCAGCAAGTAGATCGAACATCTCGGCGCGAAGTTCGTGATGGATATTTGCTACCGCAAGATGCATACAAAAAAGCATTGGATCGTATGCGATTTGAAGCACAACAGTTGGGTATCCCCGTCGAAGAATGTTTTCCCGAATGGCCAAAATTACGTCAACAATATTGTAGAATAAGGTTGGTTTGATTTTGAAAATTACTTACGAAGATAATAAAATTTTTAAGGAAACAGGCGATACGTCAAAGACAACAAGAAAAATGGGAAATAATGATGCTTGGAAGAGGTCATACTATTGAAAGTCAATTCGATTTTGATGATTCTTACTACCAATTTGAACGTAGCTTTTTTTTTAATTTTAGATGAAATCTCCAAATTTTTTATAGGTCCAAAAAGAGGGAGACCACCAAAAATCAAATCCGAACCTTTTCTTCCAAGTCGAATGCGCTATTCCCCAACACATGATGGTGGGTAGTTTTTACATGGTAAATTATTTTTGGTACTTTTTACAGGAGTTGTGATATCCTATGACGATGATGATAATGAGCATTATGGAAGAGAAGAGGAAATTGAATTGTCGCAAATGGATGGCAGTTTCAAAAGAAAACGTTGGGATTTTATAATTTATATATCATAAATATAAATAATTTTTATGATAGGCAATGATGATAATATTTTCTATCAAGAGCAACCATTAAATACAATAAATGTTGAAGAAACAAATGGTGAAATTACTATTGACGATGAATCGATTATGATAGAGAAATAAAAACAAAGAAGGTGGTTCCAATGAGGTTGTACAAGCAAAAGATGGAATATCATGTTGAGAACTTTGTTTAATTTACTTAATAAATCACTTTTGCATAAATTTTGAAAATTATTTTATTAATAAATTTTTGATATATGATATCTATACCTTCTTTATTTATTTTTAGAAATGTTTTCGATTTTATACAGACGAAGACAAAAAAATTCAGGGGCATAATTGATTTATACAAAAACATATTTGGATGTCAACTTTGAGTAAATTGGTTCACTTGCCTCCCTTGTTTAATCAACGATTAAATCATCTGCAATTGGATCTGAACACCAATTTGACTCACCTTTTGTTATTAGCAGGTGGCAAAAATTCAGGTTTTAATTTCGCTTATTAACGATTAACCATTAACTATACATTAAGCTGTGATCATCGTTCGTCATGGTTGGTCATTTTTAACTCTATTTAAAACATATTAACTTGAGGTGGACATGAACGGATTTTTCGAAGGCGTCAAGGCCAATTGATAAATAATCGTATCAAAGATATTTGGCACTTTTATTATGTCGCTTTGGGTATTGTTCCCTGCTTAATTTTGACGACCCTTACTCATATTTTCTTTGGTAAATTCTCTGTAATTTTGAATTAATTAAAAAAATTTATAGGAAGTTCATGCGAGCTAATGGAATATCCGAAAGAAGGGGAGAAGCCACCTCATCATTGGCAATTTGAGCGCACACCAATTCGTCAATTTTATTCAAAATACATTTTCCCAACCGGTTGTTTTATTTCTATGAAAAGAATTTTTCAACATAAAAATTACTTTAGATATTCAATATCATGAAGGTTGGTGTTCTCGATTTTCGAATTGGCAAATCAAAGATCGTTGGAGGTTAGTGAATTTTATCAAATGCAAAATCATAAATTACAAATAAAGGCGAATTGAACAACGAGTTAAACACTTGATCCGGGAACGCCAAGATTATAAAGCATACCATTACCATCCCGGTAAAATATGATTCATACAGTCCAGACACTAAACATATTTTCCCACAGTGAGTGTCGAATGGCAGGATTTGGGTGAGTTCTGGAGTTTAAAAATTTTCAATAATTCACCATAATTTTGAAGCAAGACGACGCGCATGGCGAGCTCAGAATAGCTATTTTGAGGCTGAGAGTGTTGTTGGAACCGATGCTCGATAGAGGATAGAATAATCAAATATGATCGAGCCATAGTTATTAAAATGAAATCAATTTTAGTTTTTCCATGGAAATAAAATTTAAAATTTACCAAAATTGTTGCATTCACAAATTTTTGAATTATAATCGAAATTCGAAACTTATCTATTTTTTTTATTATTAAATCCTATTTTCTTTTACATCCAGTTATATGCCATTACAACAATTTATTCCATTTGTGTTGTTGGCGAAACCAAAGACATTTGCGCGACAAATATTACTGGCCGGGCAGAGGCGAACTCTTTTCAAACCACCAGCCAATATTCCCTATTTTGGCCTTTATCGCACAAATGGTGAGATTTGCCGACAAGACGATATTCTGGTTTGCCAAAGGAAAATGAACTACCATCCTGGCGCAAATGTAAATTACTAAAGCAAAATTCATCTTATTCATTTCCATAGGTTCGTTGGCATTCATATCGCGGTTTACAACTTCTCAAAGCCAATTGCGATGGAACGGTGCTCATCACACGCGAAAAATGCGATTTAAATACCGAATTGGAAATCGTCCAAAAATATTATGCTTTTCGGTATGTTTTATTATTAACTTTCTAATCTGCTACCAAATTTCAGAGATTTCAAGGATATTTACAAATTGACGTTCAATGTCATCCCAAGGCGCATGTCCAACACATTTTTACTTGTTGAAGAAGAATAGATGAAATTATAAAAAGAAATTCATTCATTTTGTTTAATTTTTATTTTCCATCGCATCTAAAGAAATTCTTGCTTTCATTCCTCTTTATTTCTTTTGATCTGGCGGTGTATCCTGTTGGTGAAACGCGTCGGCTGCCTCAAATTCAGCTATCTCCGCCAGGTTTCGATCGATTCGTTCAATCATGGGGAATTTGGTCATATCAACCCCCGAACCTGCTAATATATTAATATTATATTTATATACGTAGTTAATTAATCCATTGTTTTTGACCTCCCACCTTTTAGCATTATGAACTTGAGGAGGAATACAACAATCTAACATTGAGACCTGATCCCCATAAGCAAATTTGCCGGAATATTTAGCCAATTGTTTTTCCAAATTGCAAAAAGACTGATCAATCCAGTGATTAGCCCATTCCTTTGAATGAAAAAAATCTGATGAATTAAAAATTATTTTGCTTTTCGTTTTGCTGGATCCTCGGAAAAATATTCGATGACTGTTAGATTTTATAAGGGTTGCGTATTTGCCACAATTTGCAAACAAAGCGAGCGAATTTTTGCTCGATCCTCAATCTTATAATTTGAAATTGATATTGGTGCTCATGCTTACTGTCCCAGGAAGCAATGTTTGCCGATCCGGGAATTTTTCTGATTAAAAATTTTTTAAGTATATAAAAATCTTCCAGTTAACCTTCTAAATATTCCATAATTGCCAAACTTTCGCCCATAATTTCATCCTGAACCAGTGTAGGCACCTCATTAATTTCTCGTAATTTAATTATTAGCAAATTCACCCACGAGACAAAATGGCAATTTTTCGTTGAATTCAACAGTCTTATGTTCTCCTTTCAGTAAATTAATAATTCTTTGCTCAAAATCGATCCCTTTCAAATGCAAAGCAATTCGAACCCTCCAAGAACACGAACTTCTCCAATACCCATATAAAATTGGTTTGACTGCACAATTTGGAGCAATCGTGTTCATTTTTTTATTATTTGGGAATTGTAAATTATTTGGAAACCTATTAGGTATTTTAATAAAACATTTTTACTTTTTTGATGAGTGTTGGTAGGGAAAATGGGCGGTAGATATAATGTGTGTGAAAAAATTTCACCAAAAGAGATTCCCCCATCCAATAATAATTTAGAAAATTGTATGAAAAATCAAATGTCGATATTAAACAATTTCCTAATATTGAAGTAAACAAAATAAAAAGTAAAATGATAAATTTCTATATTGTTAAATAATCTTTATTTTGTTGGAAAAAAAACACGTTTTAAAGTAGTGATTCGATTCGAGAATAACAATTTAAAAAAAGGAAGGAAAAATGTGTTAATACGGGAATGATTTTTCTGTTTTAATGTTACCGCCAAATGAATCGAAAATTGCCAGATTCGACTAGACATCGATGCAATTCAATCGGCGAGCAGCCATAATGTAGTGCCAACTCCTCCAGTGAGCATTCCCCATTGCACATCGAACCAATTCTATGGAAGAAATATGGGAAAATTAAATCGAGTATAACTAGGTATTTAATTTTGTCAGTTTTTTAAATTATTTTTATTATTATTAAATTAACTTTGTTGTCTCGCAATCGGGTTGTTGTTGATTAACAACGGGATAAATTTGCATTTTCCGTAAAAATCCGTAGTGAACGCCGAATTGGATTAATTTTCGCTCATCAATACCAAGCTCCCGAGGCCTCATTTGGTTAAACCAATCCTTCAGCGTTTGTCCATGTTTAAGAGCCAAATAGAGGCGGAAGATGTCGTTAGCCCGTACAGGAGTAGAATTTGGCAATGTTTGATCGAGTTGAATAAAATCAAGGCAACGCTGAATAATAAAATTTTGAAATGTTTAAAAATTTAAAAATATTTAACTTTTTGAATTTTTGGACTGTTGATGAAATGCCTAATTTTATCCGTTGGAACATAACAATTTGAATAGAGAAATATAGGCAACAATTTGGCGAAACCATAATAGCATAAATTTTGTACACAACGTGCCACCAAATCGGCTAAATTTTTTAAATAATAGTTATTAATTATATATTTGTTTTTTACTATCAATTTGGACAATGGAAGCGATATCTTTGATGCAACGAACACCGTCAATTTTAGGACAAACCTGCGAAAAAAAATATAATATGCGGTGACAAATGCCCACCTTCTGTGAAAGAACATCCATTCTATTGAGAAATTCAATGGAGTTTGGGGGCGGAATATGGGTATAAATTGGCACATGTAATTGATTCACTGATGGTGGTTCGCTGCTTCTGAATGAAGGGCACAATCGAAGGTAAAGACTAGTCTGTTCGGTCACAGTATAGATGCATTCATCTATGGATAAAAAAAACTAAAATAATAGAGATTCCAGAGCTTACTTTTCTCATTGAGATCATTGAAAATGTGAGCCATTAATTCGGGCAGTCGATGTTTCTGTTCCGAAAGGAATTGTCTCTCTTGTTCCAATTCAATTAGATATTCCGCGCATTTTGCTACCAATGGTTCATAAACCCAATCCGAAGATGTTTGCTTTGCCACAATAAAACACATGTTAAAGATGAGCACTTCGCGGGCATATCGCTTGTTCTCTGTAGTGTGTATAGAAATTTTCATCGAATTTAATTTGTCTTTGTTTGAATTATTAATTTAATATTAATTTAAATTAATTTCAATAAAATTTATAGAAACAATTCTATCAGAAATATTTAAAGAAACCAACTTATTGCAACGGGGAAGCCGATAATTTTATGCTCGAACATGTTTATTTTGATCATTCTATTGCGCATCTGCAAATAATTTTAATTAATAGTGAATAAATAATTGAAGGTACCTCTTCCGAAGGAATAACAGCTGAAGAGATGGAATCGAAGTGTTGCTTATCGAAAATATCGTTTGGAATTTGGTAGCGAATAACACGTCCAATTTCATTATCGAATTCAGCGTAAATGATTGCACGTAATTTTGGTAGTTCCGTTTCCAGAAAATGTTGATCCGCTATTTCATTTCCGACTATTGACTCTCCATTTTTTTCTAACGAATTGGATTCCGCTACTCTTTCGATGAAAAATTTCTTTAAAAATTTAATTTTTTCGTAATTTTTTATTATCCCACCTTTAGTTGGGGTTGTTGTTTTCTTTTGTGTGGAGAAATGTTGCCTCCTTGAGATTTTTGATTAGAATTATTTTTTTGAACATTTTCAGTGTTAGTGGTATTTTCCGTCCTTGAATAGGTCATCGAAATAGAATGTTGATTAGAAACCTGCTGGAAAGGAAAATGTATAGAATAATTTGTAAGTGAAAGGAAGTCTAAAATCCTTAATGTTTTATAATTTATATATATCAGAGCAGAATTATTAGATTTACTTTTCATTATGTTGGAAAATTTTATGAAAAAATTTCATATCAATAATGCAAAAACGAAAGTAATGAATTATTTATAATTTATAAATCTGTAAAAAACTATAGTTTTAAATGTTCAATGTTGATTGACATTATTAAATTTGAAAGAAAATGCATGATGTGAATTGATTATAAAGAAAAGTTGAAATGACATAAAAATTTATTTTTTTGGCTCATATTTTTCTGTTAATGTTTTATTTTAGGATTTTTTTGTATATTATTAAATGATATATTTCTCCCGGCCTATAATAGTTTACCATTTCATCGTTGCCGATTTTTGTTAATTTCTCATCAACAGCAATCGCTCTCTCTTCCTTCATATTGTCCAACATCTTTGATGTCATCAAATTTGTCTGCACCGTTTGTGTTGTTGATGTTGAGGTTGCCTCGATTGTGGACGATAGTGACTTCGACTGCGTTTTAATTGTTGAAGTTGTGCCTGTCCCATCCATCGATCTGTTCCACCAATTTGTTCGTTGGGTCCTACTGATTCGGCCAAAACTATGTGATGTGCCAAATCGATGTTGGTGCCGTTCCGATGCCGGGCCTTAACAATTTATGAAAAAATGATATTTATATTTCTATAGGGTTTTTAATAACTCGCCTTTGCCTTGGAGAAGGGCGGATTGGTTAGGAGCCGGAATTTTACAGTCAATGCCCCCAGAAGGGTTGCAATGAACAAGCCGAATAGACAGGGAAATGGAAACCTTTGCCACCACCGATCCCAATCTAATGGGATAACAACTGCGCCAAGCCAACTGCCCAATAGACTGCCCCACGCAATTCGTTGAGAGTAAAGTTGAAGAAGGGTTTTGGGACGGTTCTCGATACAATGCCAAAATTTTTCTGTTGTACCTCCGGTTGCGAGATAAAGTGGGAATGAAGTAACGGACTGGATGAAGGCGAAAAATAATGTGTCCAGGCTAAAAATGATTATTGTTGTGCATTTATCATTCCATTGGAAACCTGAATGGAGCTCCGAATATGCAATCCAAAGTATGGAAAGCAATGATGATCAGTAAAATTCCTTTGCAATAATTGCTGAGCAAATTCCAGTTTGACATATAATTCAACACACCCAAAAATGCGAAAATATAAATTTTTGTAATTAAAGATATTAATCAAATGGAAAATCGGATCAGAAACGATAAAATATTGATAAAATTCTTTATAAAACAATAAAATAATAAAAATAATCAATAAATAAGGTTCATCAAACAATAAGTTCCAATTCTTCAAAAATAGGTTGACGATGGAGAAGGATTGGTGGGGGTGGTGGAATAAATTCGACCCGCTGTCGCTGTTGCTCTTCAATTGCATCTTCACCCATCTCCATTTTTACGACATTTAGAGTTGGCGCTAAATATAAATATTTATATTGATATTTAATATTTTATTACTTATTGCTGTTGACGTGGAACTTTGTCGGGTTCGTTTCCTTGTTGCCATACCCATTTCAAAAGGTGCGAGCAATTGTTGCGTGTTCGATGTTGTAGGTTGTGGTGGAGCAATCGTAGGCTCCAATTTTATTAAAGATTTTTGTTCAATCCTCTCTGCCACTTCCTTTTTCGCTGTATTCTGTAGCAATTTGAACATTCCCGTCCCAATTCCCATTGGTGTTCCCATTATAATGCACTCGCTGACGCCCACAATGCGATCTTGCTGACCAAAAAATGCGGCTTCGTATCTGAATTTATATTATTGTATATATAGTTTCTATAATTATTGTTACAAATGGTCAATTGTTCGCTCAAATGATGCCAACAATAAGACGGATTCCTTCATCTTGACGAGTCCATTTCTAGTAATACCCAGCACTTCGCCTCGATAAGTCATTAAATCGGCAAGCAGCATCACATGCCTTCGGTCCAATTCAATTCCATGTTCAGACATTGTTGTCAAAATTTCTGAAATGATGACTGAACGTGCTGCTTCAATTCCCAAAACGTCGGCAATGACTAATGGATTGTTGAATCTTTAAAAAATTCTATTATTGTATAATAATTTTTCGATAAATATTTCTAACTTGGTTTTGAGTCCGTTGATTTCAGTCAAGGCCAGAACCTCTCTGAAGTTTGTCCCCTCAACAAAAAGTTGAAACGTATCCCCACGTTTTTCATCAGCATTGATTACACAACGATTCACACTTGGTAAACCTTTTATAATGACTATTAATGGAAAATATTATTTTTCGTCAAATATAATTTTGGACTGACTGACCTGTTGGCAAAAGATATTTCAAAAAATGCATGTACATGGTTTGCGAACATTTTGCAGAGTCAATTGGTCGAACCAATAGCATCGATTTTCCTACAGTGCGCACTTGGGCAGATTTTATTTTGGGTATCGGTAAGCGAGTTGAACAAATTGAATGAATGATTGAGTCCTGTAAATTTTTATTATAATTCAAGGCAAAAGAGAAAAAATTGCAAATCAAGTCTATGAACTTTTGCTTACCATTGTTACTTCCAGTTGCATTGCTCGAATTCTACGAGTGTTCAATTTGATCAAAACAAATAAATCATCCGATTGAAACACTTGTTCAATATACTCGCTAATTTCGCCAAGAGTGGTCTTCTCAATCCTAGATTTCACTCGTCTTGCCAATTTCTCATCCCTTTCGTCAGCAATGGCAAGAGTGATCACTGGGGTAGAAATGTTCCGAACGGCGTTGATTATCTCTTTGATTCGTGGCACGCCTTGGGTTATGTTCATAGAAGCGACGCCGGCAAAATGAAAGGTTTTTAATGTCATTTGTGTTGACGGTTCCCCAATGGAGGTCGCAGCGATAGCTCCAACAGCGGTACCTAATGATAGAAAAAAATTTTTTAGAAAATCGTAATCGAATCGAACCTGGTTCAACAATGGCTCGCCTTATTTTAGCTTCACATAAATCTAGAAAATTTCGGAGTTGTGCAAGGCTGAAGCCATTTGCTTTGATTTGTGCCTGCCGTTGTGTTTGCAAATTTTCACATTCCTTACAACGTGATCTGCCACTGAAACGGGTGCTAATAAAAAAGACTTAAACAAATAAATACATAAAAAATTACCTGGGTGATACAATACCACCGGTATGCTTTTGGCAATTAATTTTTTTCTTCAATAAAGTTTGATTTTTAAGGAATTGTTGCCAAAGGAATTGAAAAAGTTGGCTGGCGAATTCCCCAGTTATCAACACTTTTTGGCCACTTTGACCATCAGAATTTTTTAGGAATCGATTCCAAATTTCTCTCTGGACATCATTTTGATCCAATTCATAAATATCCCAGCCAGGCACAGACTTTTCATTTTCTCTGAAAAAAATATTTATAAAAATAATTCAAATTGCACAACTTTTGTGTATTTTGAATTTGGTTGAGAATATGGGCAAAATCGACCAGTTTTCCATCTCGTCCTTCCATATATGCTGGATCAAGTCCATCATCGCCAAACACAAATTGAACAACTTCATTTGTGGAAGTTCGCACTATAAGAGAAAAAGAGGGGAAAAATTGTTACAAGTTATGAAGAATAACAATATGATTGTACCTGTTTCATCATATGTTATGGCCAAATCCTCCAAACATTTGACCAATCTTCTTTGCATATAACCCGTTTCTGCCGTTTTGACTGCCGTGTCCACCAAACCTTCCCGACCGCCCATTGTGTGAAAGAAAAATTCGGTTGGCGTAAGACCAGAATAAAATGAATTTTCAACAAATCCCTTAGCATCTGGAGCGCGGTCATTTCGTTCAAAATGAGGTAGAGATCGGCTCTAAAAACAGATATTTTATTTATCAATTATTTGCAACCTCAAATCCATCAGAAGGCCTTTTACCAGAAATTGATTGCTGGCCAACAAGTGCAATCATTTGGGCTATATTGATGAATGAGCCTTTGGAGCCACATTGTGCCATCACCAAAGGAGTATTATTTGGACTGAAATTATTGAGTAAAATTAAATCAATTCTTAAGACCTTAAAAATTCGCGACATGCTTTTCCTGCCTGATCCCGAATGTTCGATAGTTCTTTCAAAATTTTTGCCTCTAATTCTTCGATCAATCCAAAATCTGGTTTGGCCTTTTGCTTTTCCAATTTCATTGCCTTGTTTAATTGAGCACAAATTTTATAACCTTTTTCCAACAATTTTCCTTTTGCCATAATCAATTTTGCATTAGGCTTTACGTCTCCAATCCCAATAGAAAATCCTCGATTAGAAAGATAGACAGCAGAAAACCGAGCTAGACGCCACATTGCGTCGATGGAATGCTGAAAATATTAAATGAATAAGACAAAATTTAAAATACTTGTTCGCCCCAATCTCGAAGAAGAATGAAGAAAATGGAGTTTTTGCTTTCAGCTCCAAGTACTAAATTTTTAAATTGAATTTATTTATTTTTTAAATTAAATTTACATGTTTTGTCCAGTGCACCGCATAACAATTGATTATTCCGAATTAACACAAAAGTGTCCTATAAAAATAATTATAAATATATTATTTTTCGCACCTTATGGGTAAATTCGCCATCTTCTGGATTGTGTACTTTATTTTTTGTAGTTAAATTTAGACGCACATGTGTGTCAATGAATGGCGCGATCAAAAGTTCGACCAATTGTTTCCCTGTCCATAATTCTTTTGGTCGAATTAAAGCTGGAGGTGGTAGTCGAATCCGTCTTTGTTTTTCATTAATATTGATAATTGAAGCTGCAATTTTTTGTACTTCAGATCTAGTGATACAATAGAAATTATATAAACCAAATTCGGTTTCTTTTAGTTATACCTGGTCAGAAATGTGTCCTTCTGGGTGAGTAAATGGCCAGCGGTGATGAAATCTTAATCGAAATAAATTTTAAATAAACATAATACTATATAACGTTCAAGGGCGTAGACAGGGGGGGGGGGGAAAGGGGGAAGCTTCCCCCCCCCCGAAATGAAATCGGAGAAGAAGAAAAAATAGTATTTTTCCTATCAAATTATTGAAAAAAACCTTTAAAAAATTCGCGCTCGCGCCTATCGGCGCTCGCAAATCTTTTTTTTTTTATTACAATTTTTTCTTCAAAAAACATCAAATTTTGAAATTTTTTCAATTGTTTTGTATATTTTATATTATTTTCGTATATGATTTTGGCCAATGAAAATTTTGTTTTTTTTGAAAAAAAGACCTAAAAATTTTTTTTCATAATTTCCCCCCCCCTGAAAATTTTTTCTGGCTACGCCCTTGATAACGTTTACCTTGTATGGCTGCAATTAATGGTTGTCCGGCTCGAGGACTAACCAAATTTGATTTAAGACCCATTAAAATTGCTGCTTCAGCTTTTGCTTCATAAGTTTGTGGAAGATGAAGATTCATTTCATCCCCATCAAAATCGGCGTTATATGGGGTGCATGCGCATTCATTAAACCTAAAAAAATAATATTTTGAAAAAAATTTTAATTCATTAACCTAAATGTCCGATAATTTGCTGGCATCACTTTGACTCGATGAGCCATTATACTAATTTTGTGAAGGGAAGGTTGGCGATTGAAGAGCACAACGTCGCCATCGGCTAAATGTCGCTCAATAGTGTCACCAATTTGCAAATTCTTGGCAATTATTTCTCGATTTCCATATCTGTTAGGAAACAAATTATTGAATAGAATAGAAGTTACCTGAGGAAACGTTTTTGTCCCGTTTTTCCATCAATAATATTATTCGCACCAGGATGAATCTAATTTTTAGCTTACATATTGAATAATTTGTTAAAAATTAATACTAAATCGCCATTGCGAACGAGTTGTCGCATTCGTTCAATATTAGACCGACAAACTTGCTCAGGGAAAGTCAAAGTCATGGCCACTTGGCGTGGAACTCCTACTTGATCAATCTGAAATAAAAGAAAAACATTTAAATATGTATTGAGCTGAGCGAGACGCGAGAGTAACCTTCAAATTTGGATCGGGGGAAATGACCGTTCTAGCGGTGAAATCAACCCGTTTGCCCGATAAATTTCCTCGAAATCGTCCTTGTTTTCCTTTCAATCGTTGAGCAAATGATCGTACAAATTTTTTAGGCTGCAGATCGGGTGGCAATCCTAAAAAAATATAGTGGAAATCAAATGATGGAAAAAAATTAGAATAACCGCTCAATTCTGAATTGATGAAAAGTGCACATTGAACCTAAAAATATATTTGAAGTATGTTTTTAAAATAATTTTTCACCTGCAAATGATCCCACGTTTCGCAAATTGTTTTCATTGGAGCTCCATCAAGCTTATGTTTCTTTAAAACATTATTGATCATCATTATGTCGTGTAATTTCATAGTGATATCATCTTCATTTGAGCCTGCTTTTAATTCCGATATTATCTTAAATCTCAAAATATACAAGTTTTTTTGTTTATTTTACCGAAGGTCTAATGCAGACAGGAGGTACAGGTATCCTTTGGGTGAGAAAATTTACTGGATGTTTTAATTCATCAGCACCGATCATCAATAAAGGAAGATCCTGAAAAAAATTTAAATGAAAAAAATTTTTAACATTTATATAACCTGCAAGTTAATCCTTTTAAAAATTTCCAAAACTTTAAGAGGATCCAAAAGATTAAATTTGGATGAAGTGATCAATTGTTGTTGTTCGCCTTGTTCATCATTAATACCAAGCATTGGTTCAGTGATAGGTTCGGCATGGGCGATTTTTAGAATTGCGCCAACAGCCTTCTTTACAGTGCCTAAAAAATTGCAAATAAAAACTTCTAAATAAATTATAAATTTTTTGACCATTTATAAAGGCACATTTTTGGCAAATAGTGATTTTTTTACTGAGTGTAACAACTTTTTTATGTAATGCTTTCTTGCGTAAATAGTCGAGATTTGGATTTAATGCCTGACGAATTAATGATTCCCTTTGTGTGCCTTGGAGAAGAGCTTGACTGCAAGCCTTTAAATTTATTAATAAAATTTGATAGAATGTATTGAAAGTTCTTACTTTGCAAATACATTGCAACGTCTGGATTATAAGCCTGAAGAAACCAATATGAAATACTGAAAAAAAAATTATATTTTATTTTCTTATGGCATTTTGTCATTTAAATTTTAACAATGGGATGAAGAGTCGCAAATCCGATCGAAATCATAGTTCGGAATGCGGATTCGGAATTTCAATAAAGATAATCATTTAATTTTTTGCTAACATATATAAGTTTAATCATATTTATTATATCTGTCATCATTATGGAATATTAAACCTTTATATTATGTATTAATTTTAGGCATGTCTTTTAAAAATCCCAAAACTATTGAAATTTATTTCGAGTGGGATAAACAGGATCCAGACAGTGGAAAAAACTATTGGCGGTGCCGAACATGCAATGATGATGGAATGCAGACAAGCCAACTCGCTCGTCATTTGTTCTACAACCATCATGAAGACATCTTCCTGGAATTGGAACGTAACGAAGCATTCAAACCAATCAAACCGTATGGAAGACGCGCATCAACAAAAGAACCAACAAACATCAAATTTGTTTATGTTCCATGTGAATATTGCCAAAAAGAATACATAAATGATGTATTGTCAGAGCACAGAGGGTATGAAAATATTTATGGAAAAAATAATAATTTTTATAATTCAGAAGGCAAAGTTATATCGGTGGGATCTTCGGCTGTCCAATGAGAGATGCATTTTATGAAAAAGGGATGTGCCGCGAATTGCAGGAAGCAGTGGAACATAGGCTGGAACCAACAAAGGCAGAAATCGAAGAAGCGAAACAAAAGGCGGACGAGACGAACAGAGAAGCCGAAAGAAGAGCAGCAAAGCTAATTGCGGAAGCAAAAAGCGACAAAGAAAAGGAAGAAGCGATTGAATTTGCCAAAACAACGAAAAATAGTAAACAAATGGCGGCCGTCTATGTTCGAATGAAATCGACATGGCTTGACCTTCCCGAGCCCGACTTCAACACAGCTCTTGAGAACTGGACATACACCGGATTTGCAAAGGACTTGACAAAACGGCAACAACGCCACAATCAAACTTTAGCAACAGCCCAACAACATTTTGCCGTGAGGAGCGACGAAGCCAGCTTTGACCAGAATGAGAAAGCAATCAAGGTGATCAAAGGAGTTCCCCTTTTGCTGGCACAATGCATTGAACATGAATTGATCATTGCACGAGGTTTATTTTTAAAAAATTGATTTTTTTTAATAAAGAGAATTTTTACAGACTGGATTTTTACAGACTGGAACCCTCAAATCAAGAACAAGGAGGTCCCGTTACAACGCAAAATCAACGGGATGGATTCGCAACAAATCCGGGCGCTCGCAACAAAATTGTTAGTGAAGGCTTTCCGGAAGCGCAAGGTGATCAAATTGACCGCCGATGAATTGACCGCAGAGAAACCATTGGCTGAAACACCGACATCATCAAAATCGAGGAAACCATCACGACGGAATCAGAAAAGGCGCAGTGACGAGTATGAATTTTAATTTTAAAAATTAATAATTTTCTCATTTTTTTAGTTTGAACGTGGCCACACAATCTCCAACTGAAGCAGCCGTTGCAACGCCGTCATCATCAAAGGCAAAAATCTCTTTTTTTTCCAGAGGTTGAGGAGGTCAGCAAGAAATATGAGGAGTACCAAGAGGCGCTGCAACAATTGACGCCAAAGAAGAAATGGCTTTTTGAACATACCAAAATTAAACGGCGCAATTCCCTATCATAATCTCTTTTTCATGTGATATTCCCTCTATTTTTGCCAATCGTTTATTGTGATTTTTCCCCATTTATGATTATTTCCGATTTATTTTTTCGTGTTTAATTTCCTGATAATAAATAATATTAATTTAATAATGGTTTTTCCGTTTTAAATGTCAATAATTCAAATATTTGCCAACAAATTTTTTTTATATTGTTATATATTTACATATTTGGTCAATTCCAACCTGGCAATTCAAGTTCAATAAATCCGAAATGGCCAACACAATCTTGCAGATTTTGGTTGCAAGTAGCACAATTAACAGATTTTTGGAATGTGCCCTATAAATTAATAATGTTTTTTTTAATTTATTATTTAATTTCTCAAAAAATCTTTAAATTATAGAAATAATTGAAATTACGAAAAGTATTTAAAAAATCCCGAAAAGGGTTTCAGAATTGTATTCTAGAACCATAAACCCTATATTCAATTTCAATCAATACATCTCCAGATGCATTTTTATCTTTTGATATGGATTTTGAATATGTTAAAACAATTCTAATACAAGTTTTTAATTGTATCGAAATGAAAACTGCTTTATTATGTTTGATTTTAAATCAAACCACCGCAGAGATCTATCATTTGAGGATTTGAGCTGAATATAAGGTTTATTGATCTAGAGATAAACTTTTGAAGTGATAAAATTAACATTTTTAATGTTTTTTTTCGGCATTTCAACTATTTTCATTTATAAAAATGATTGAATAAATTACCAATCTTGCATCGAGTGGACCATAATGAGCTGGCAGCCATTTTCCTTGAATTTCTTCATATAATCGATTGGTAAAAATTTGAATATGTGCAGATTGTCTAATTAATTCTGTGCTTCCTGCATTGAATTGGACGCCAACTCTAGAATGTAAATTAAATCATTAAAAAATTTTAAAACAAACAATTTTCGGGATGTATCCACTTCATGAAAATGTTCTTTGCCCATTAATATATAGTAAATAGACTTGATTTCTTACTCTTAAATAAGATTAGGTAATTGTAAAAATATACCTAATAGAAAAATTAAAAAAGCATTCATTCATCCATCATCAATTGTATTGATGGGATTTTTCAAAGTAATATCCATCAGCCATGGACTATAGGTTTAATTTTACTTATTATTGATAAAAAAACCTTTAAGCCAGAGCGAGATAAAATGAATAGAAATCTTTTTTGGTGAAAATTAAAAATGCGGAACGCAACGCATTTATTTTATTATCATATTTACCTGCTCGCTCCTGCATCCTGCTGCTGCTACTGCTAATGCTACTATGTCTCTATCAGTTCTTACTTTTTAGAGAAAAAAAAGGAATAAATAGTCCTGCTGCTACTGCTAATGCTACTATGTCTCTATCAGTTCTTACTTCTTACTTTTTAGAGAAAAAAAAGGAATAAATACTAAAAATAAGGCTACCACGCACGCGCGTACGCCAAATATAAAAGATAAAACAAAAACAACAAACATAGATTTTACGCTTGTGTCTACTATCTCAGTGGTATTAAAATTTTAAATCGATACAATTATATACTACGGCCTACGGGTACAAGAAAAAAATAAAAGTACCAATACCAATAAAAAATAATCACAAAATTAAAAATGCTTAGCTAGCACTCGAATGGAAAAGAAATGTGAATTGTTTTTTTTTCAAGTTTTCAGTAGTAATTAATTAAAAAATAGATTACGAAAAACTTTTGCATGTTCACCAATTTCAGTATTTCACTTTTCACCCAAAATTGATTTATTGATAGGTAAATATAAATATGAACATATGCAAAAATACATAATCTCTATTCATATTCACAATGATTCACAATTACAATTCAATTGTCAAATTTTGTTTATATGTATGTAAGTAGTATGGTGTGTGTATGTTCGTGTGTGCTGTGAAGTATTTTCATGATCATTCGTGATATCTTCACCTATAATTTCGACCAATTAAATTTTAATATTTCCTAGATTGATTCCATTCTCTAGTCGACAGTTTAAATTAAAACCAATTCGCTTCCTTTTTCAATTTTCAACCTTTCATTCATATCCAAATCAATCAGTAAAATCAGTAGAAAGAATTGTCTTAATTGGACAACAGATGAATCCTGGAAGTTCATCAGCAGCACATATATTGGCCGACTTAACTTTGACAGAACGAGAAAAGGCATTAAGTGCTCGATATTTGGAGGAAAGAGATGGCATGATTCAGGTTCGTACCGATCTTTATAACAATTATCTATTACTATGTACTCGAAATCAATTTTACGATATTAATTAAATCAGATTTATTTTCTGTTATCAATTAATTTTCGAGCGAATCATTAATCGAGCTGAAAAGTACACGATTTTATTACTTTTCTCCCGCTCCTATAGGCCGCCTATTAAAAATGCACTTTTTAGAATTTCTTGGCCTGGACCGAACAAGACCAAACTGATTTTTGCAAGCAATTATTACAACGAATGTGCCACTATCAACATGGACAAATTGATCAATTTCTTGGGCCAATGTTGCAAAGAAATTTCATCAGTCTTCTGCCAAGTTTATCCCGAAAATTTAATATAAATTTATTCAATTTAGCCGGCCTTGCTGAGAATGTTCTCCAATTGCTCGACGCAAAATCGCTTATTGCCAGTGAACAGGTCAGTAAAAATTGGCAACGGGTCATCGCAAATGGGATGCTTTGGCGAAAATTCATCGAACGCAAAGTTCGCTTGGATCCATTATGGTGCGGACTCTCCAACAAACGGGGATGGTCAGTTAAAATTTAATTTTCTTAAAAACTATCGATTTTATCATTTCATTTTTAAGTTAATAATTTTTCAGGAAAAAGTTTTTGTTCATCTCGAAAGATCAAGCAACATTTCAAATTTTAACTGCTGGTGGAATGAATCCAATAGATGCGGATAAACTTCGGCGTATTCAAATCGACAAATTTGATCCACTAGAATTGCAGCATAAATTTTATCTGTAAATAAATAAAAATGAAATTTTTAATCTAAAATTTTTAGCGGACTTTACCCTCAAATCGTCAAAGACATTCAACAAATTGAGCAAAATTGGCGAGAAGGTCGACATCGATTGGAGCGAATTAATTGCGAATCGGAAAACAGCAAAGGCGTTTATTGTCTACAATATGATGATGAGAAAATCGTTTCTGGACTTAGGGACAATACAATCAAAGTATAGAGAATAATAATAAAAATAAAAAATAATATTTGGTAATCAAATCAGTCAATCATATACATGAATTTGATTCATATTCATGATTCTAAATCAAAAGTAATATTTTCCATCATTTTAAAATCAAATATGAATATAAAATAAGTAACGTATATGTTAATCTAAATGCTCAAAGATTTTTTCTTCAAAAAAGTATTTTTTTATAGAGTATAGACATATGATAAGATTTTTAAATTCAGATTTGGAATCGCCCATCTCTTCAGTGTATACAAACATTGACTGGTCACACCGGTTCTGTCCTTTGCCTTCAATATGATAATCAAATCATCGCAAGCGGCAGCAGCGATGCCACTGTCCGAATTTGGGATGTCCAAACTGGTCAACAACTGAACACCCTCATTCATCACTGCGAGGCCGTTTTACACTTGCGTTTTCAAGATGGAATGCTCGTAACATGGTACGCCTAATTTCATCAAAGAATATTGTATTTTCTAATATTTAAATTTATAATAGCGAAAAGGATTGATTTGTCATGTCATATTAATGAAATAATTTTAGTTCAAAAGATCGGTCAATTGCCGTCTGGGATATGGTTTCGCCCCATGAAATTGACATTCGCCGAGTGTTAGTTGGACATAGAGCGGCCGTTAACGTGGTCGATTTTGACCAACGTTACATCGTATCTGCCAGTGGAGATCGAACAATAAAGGTTATTTTAATTTGCAAATTTTCGCATAAATATTAAAAATTTACATAGGTTTGGAATGCCAGCACTTGTGAATTCATTCGCACACTAAACGGTCATAAAAGAGGCATTGCCTGTCTCCAATATAGGGATCGCCTAATAGTGTCTGGCTCCAGCGACTTTTCAATTCGCCTCTGGGACATTGAATGCGGAAATTGTTTGCGTGTTTTGGAAGGTCACGAGGAGCTTGTTCGATGCATACGATTCGATTCAAAACGAATCGTTTCTGGTGCATATGATGGGTTTGAATGAATTAATGAATAATTTGTTTATATAATTTAAATTTAGAAAAATAAAAATATGGGATCTGCAGGCTGCTTTGGATCCTAGAACACCTCCAAATTCACTTTGCTTAAAAACACTTTCTGAGCATACTGGACGCGTTTTTAGGCTACAATTTGATGAGTTCCAAATTGTAAGTTGATTTTCTTTGAAATCATTTCTATTTTCCTTATGACCCCATTTTAATTAAAAATACATTTGTAGGTTAGTTCCTCACATGATGATACAATTTTGATTTGGGATTTTCTAAATGTTGGGAATAATGCAAGCGGAGTTGGAATTCAAAATGGTGAATTGGGCGGATTTGGTCAACCACCTTTGGCTGCATTAGCCGCTGCATCAATTCCACAGGTTTAACTGATTTGTTGGATTAAATTTAATATTAAATTATATTTTTAGACTTTAATCCAATTCCAACAACACCTACAATATTTCCCTCATCAAATTCCACAATCACAACAACATGTGTCATTGATGAATGGCCAATTTTCACAACAAGCAGCGAACATTGCAGCATCCAATTTCATGGTGGCTAATGATGCAGCTCACTTCGGTATTTTAAAATTTACGGGCTCTCTGCTATGGCATTAAATTAAAAGACATTTTTAATTATATATATGGCAAAACATTTTTATTGGATTTCTAAATTCCAAATTTTCTTTTTAGAAAAAGAAAAAAAAAATAATTAAGTCGAAAATACAATATTAATTTTTTTTAAATTTCAGGGCTCTTTCCTTCTCCTCAAGCGCCTTTTCCACAACAAATCGACATGGAAATGCAACCTGTTGATCAACCCTCATTTCAGTCTCCGCAACAACCTTCCCCATCAATTTCCCATCATCAATTATTGTCACCACCCGAACAAAATTCAACTCCATTGATTAATGAAAACTGAAATTATCATGCTCCCAATATCCCCTGAACTTCCCTCTTTCATTTAATTATTGATTTCTGCTTCCAGCCCATGTTTGTTTTTTCTCTTCCCTGAATTCATACAAAATTTTCAATTAAATATTCACAAACACATTTTCACCCTTCCATCTTTTTTTGCCAATGTTTTCTAAAAGTATTTCACAGCTCTTAATGTATCCCGATCCCCAATATTTTGATGACCATTCTCTAAAATTTTGAACTTGGATAATCGAACTGACCAATTGTATAAATATAAATGTTGCTGTAGTTTTTGATTCAAATAAAGTGGAATCTGTTACAATACAATTTAAAATTATAGAATGTATTTTGATAGATCAATTTGATATGGCTGTTACCCATAAAAATGTCAAAATAGGTACACCCCAATTTAATTGGAAAACCGACATGTCACTGTTTATTATTATATTCATCAAGGACTAAAATCAATTTTGGCGATTTTGTTTTTAAACAAAATAGCAAACTCTTGGCTACCGAATGAAATTAATGTGTTTAGATTGGTTAATAAATTGCTAAGTTGTAAAAAAAACCCTTAAAAAGACTACTCGGAATCGGAGTTTCAGTTGTTTTTTTTGAAACAACTCCATCATTTCTGAACCAATTTAAATACAATTAATATCATTACATTAAATAGCCAAGTCTTATGTTTAATTTAAATATATGTTAAATTATTATATAAAACGAAAATAAGTTGGCCTTCCGGGGGCAAATTGGTTTTTTCCCGTCCAAAATATATCCTATTCAATAATATTGGACTTAAATTGGGGAGAAGGTTTTTTCAAAGGAATTTTGATTTGAGAATTATTCTCGGTTTCTTCCATTTATTTTCTTCCATTTCCATTTTTTTCTCTGTCCGTAGTCCGTACCCTACTCCCTACCCCTCTGAAAGTAATTGGCCAATTTTCTCCCGTGGCAACCCCTCATCTGCTGCTGCCATTTTCTCCACATTTCACTCTTCTATTTTTGGATTTATTAGTACTATGCTGTACGCCCAAGAAAAATTGAGACCAAAGATGCCTCCAAAATTAACTCTCGAAAGGACACGATGGAACAGGGTTGCCAGATGGATTTTTACTTTGGGGGGCATTTTGGAAAAAAAAGGGGGCATTTGGGGGGCATTTTCAGTAAAAAAGGGGGCATTTTGGGGGGCATTTTTAAAAAGTGCCAAAAATGCAAAAATTTTTCCAATAATGGCCGCGCAGCGAAAAACTAGACCAAAAATTTGCCGCGCAGCGAAAAACTAGACCAAAAATTTGCCGCGCAGCGAAAAATTAGACCAAAAATTTGCCGCAAAGCGAAAAATTAGACCAAAAATTTGCCGCGCAGCGAAAAATTAGACCAAAAATTTGCCGCGCAGCGAAAAATTAGACCAAAAATTTGCCGCGCAGCGAAAAATTAGACCAAAAAATAATAAAAAAGGGAAAAAATGACAAAATTTTAAAAAGGGGGCATTTGGGGGGCAACTCGGCTCGGGGGGCACAAAAGGGGGCAAAATCTCAAAAAGGGGGCAAATGCCCCCCGTGGGGGGACATTCTGGCAACCCTGCGATGGAACAGAGGAGGGGATTCCCCAGAGGAATTAGTTTCTTTAACGAGAACTCGTAGCATATTTTTTCAAATAATTCTAGAAATCGAACGCAAAATTAGAAAAAAAATCTATATCTGAACACTTTTCATCCAATTCTTTCCTAATTGGATAACAAATGTTTTCTCCCATTTTGGCCATTCATTCATCCATTCATCAAATGACACAATCCATCTCATTCTCTCATAAAAATGCCAAATTTGGTTACTAAATTGAATGTGACAGCCGGCAAATTTATGCCCCATCGGAAACTAAAATTGGTACCCTTAATGCTTGAATGAATGTAAAAAATGGAGAAATGGAAAAATATGTGCCAAAAATGGTTCAAGCCGAAAAATCAATTTTAAACATTTTTATAGCATTATTATGTTATGCTCTCGAAAGTTCAACATTTTTATTGCAATATATTAAAAAATCATTATTATCACAATCAAGAAATATTGCAAAATATATAGGGCAGAGGCATTTTCAGGAAGTTGAACTAGGTGATCTTTATTTCCTATATTGTTAAATCTCATTCACTTTCCCAATTCAAATGAAATTTGGCCATATTTTTGCTGATGAATTAATAACGTAATCCATTTTTTTTGTAAACAACTTCTTTTTCTCGGGTTATGGAATGCTCTGGGCAATGTGACTCTTCTAATTCCCCTTTTCAATTTTTTAGGTATTACTCTCTCTTCATCATAAGTCAGCTGCTTTCCTCTATAATATAATGTCTTTTAATCTTAAAAATTATTATTCTCGAATCTCGATTCAACACACTTTCTGTTGTTTGAAAATACCGCGTGGTTCTCCAAAGAAAGGGAAAAGCAGCAAATTCAATTTATAGGATTTCATCACAAGGGCCATATATGTTTTGGCATATGGGACCAAAAGAAAAAGAAGAATAAGAAGAGAACAAAAACAAAACCCCAATTGGCCTCCAAACCAAGATCCAAAGCCATCCACAATACACATTCCAAAGAAGAGAGAAATGTTGTTTTGTTGCCTAGCAAGTAACAATAACAACCACCACCAATCCACCAAAAACCCATTTTTTGAGGCATATTCGAGCCGAAAAAGGGGCATTCCATTTCCTTACATATTTTTAAATACCTAAATAATACCATTTTTGACGGTCCATTTTTTCTCATATTTTCTTCAATTTTCCATTCCAAACCAATTAAAAAATAAATAAATGGGGAATTATTAAATTGATGTTAGATAGAGATGATAAATTTAGGCTTTTAAAATATTCCTGTATTTACGAGTTTGCGACAGAATGCAATGCTTTTTTAAAAAAAAAATAAAATCCGTTTTATGAACATTTTTCTCCTTTTGATTTTCCTTTCCGCTCTTTTTTAGGAATATATTTGAACAAAAACATTTTTTTTTAAATTTATTCTAGTTCTTTCCTTTCAACTTTAAAGTCAAGGTCATTTCATATTGTTTTGGTATATATTCGTGGAAAATTCTTTTTTTTTACCACACATGAGATTACATTACATACATGATGAACAGATAATAATAATAAAAAGTTAATCAAATTAAAATAAAAAATGAAAACTAAAATTGGTTTAAGCTCAAAAAAAGATGTTCAATGATTCGGTTAATCGTTAGCATAGTAGCAACCGCAATTTTTCACAATTCATCGACCAATTTCACCACAAAATTGTTGTTTTCTATTTTCCTTGCTGTATTTTGGCGAATATTCTGCCTAGGGGAACAAAACAACAACGTCCCCGAAAAAGGGGAATAAGAAGAGACCAAAGCCCAAATTGGCCCCAAAACCATCCAACAAAGAGAGAAATAGTCCAATACAATGGAGGAAAATGGATTCAATGCTGGCCCATAGAGAGTATGGCCGCGGGGACCTGCTGCTGGACTGAGGTGGTTGTTTTTGTTATTTTCGCGGCGTTAGAAAGGCGAGGGAAAAGAAATTGTTGGTTTGTGAATGAAAGATCATCGGTCCAAAATAAAAGTAAAAAAAGCAGTTCCATTAAAACCGAATATATCCATCATCCGTTTTTGCTCCAAACTTATCCACTCCAATATAAGTCCAATTTAATTGAATATTCATTAATGATATCCCCATATTATTATTTTGTTTATTTATTTGTTCTCTTTTTACGAAATTCAAAACAACACGGTAAAATAATAATGCATCATGAAATATTCGGTGTTATTTTTTATAATGCTCAAAAAATATAAAAGTCCTCTTTACTCAAATTTCGCATTGAGGAAATGTGAAATGATTACCCCTTATAGCTTTTATATCAACCCATCATCAACCACTTTGTCACACACTTTACACCACCAAGAAACGACATCTCGAATCTCCACTCTCAGCCACCTTATTTCTTATCCAAAACGGTGGCCAAAAATACAATGATGGGAAATTCGAGGCCTACCTTTTCATCTCATTTTATCCCCCTCACATTCACGCGCATTTTACTATAATAAAATGTTCACGTTCCATTCCAACTTACCCACTCATTGACTCATTCTTTAAAAATATTCCCCAATCCCATTTGCCCATTACTCCCCTATATATGCACAATTTGTGGGCATACAAAGGGCAAAGAGCTGTCCAATTTGTTTGGATTTCCCTTTTCTTTCATTTTCCTATTTCTCATTAAATTTGGAAATTCTGTAAATACAATAATGAACCAAAAAGTGAAACAACGGAAACAATTCAACATGTTCCATGAAAATTTAAGGCTCAATTTCAAACTTTTATCAGAGAGGAGAATTTCCAATATTTTTATTTACTTCACAATTCACATTTTGAAATGAGCACCCAAAAATTTTAAATCTCTTGCCGATGATTCATATTGCCAAAAAACGGCAGCTGTGAGGAGGCAGGAGGGGAATATTGGGCCTAGATGGATATAAAATAGATGGATGGCCACATGCGGGTGACATTCATTTTAGGGCCAAAAAGGAAAAAGTGGGAGCACACCAAGTGCAATGAGATTGAAACGAGGGGCTGTCATTTTCCACCATTCCCTCCATTTTGCCCGGAGGTCGCCATTTTTCAAATCCCATGAGGAAAGAGGGGGCAAAGACCACGAGCACGAGGCCAACGGGAAACTTCAATTTCTTCGTTTTTTCATTCATTCAATATGTTCAAAATTGAAGAGTTCAACCCGGGCAAGCTCCACAAATTTTCTATTATTTCTTTCATCTAACTAAAATCCATCCTACTTTATTTTATCCCCTCCGAAGACTATGGCGGATGCCTCCGATATACGATTGATTCCGCCCCCACATTATGAAGCCCCAGCAGCGTTGAAATGAAAATGAATTAAAACATAGAAAATCGAAAATACTTCTCTAAGAGCCATAACATAAGCAGCTAAAATTTAAAACTGAAAGCAACTGGGACAAAAATAGAGAAAAACAACCACAGAGCAGAAAAAAAACTCCAAACGAACAAAATATCTAGAGGGAATGTGATGAATCCACTATGTCCAAAGACATCATTATCCAAGGGAATGGGCCAAGTGAGAAGAAGCGAAAAGAATGTTCCAAGAGTGACTCGTCGCTAAAACCCTTACATTAGGGATAAATTGAGGCCTGGCACCATTTGGCTAACCACCAATCAAGCCAACCAATTCCATCGTCGCCCAAGCAATGTTGTAACCGAATTCAACCAAACCTTTCATAAATTACCCTCCCCCAGCAGAATCAAGCCAACAAAAATTGTTGGATGTCAGATCACTCTAGAAGGTTGCAATGCTTTTCCCATTTTAATTTCTTAAATCAAAACAAATTAAGAAAATTACATAAAATTTATTTTTTCTATAGTGCCATTGTCATTTTTCAAAAATTTCATTCCCTATTATTTAGCTATCAAAAAACAAAAACCTTTTTATTTCCTTTTACTACATTAACTCCTTCAAGTAAAAAATGGCAAACTTGAACACTGGCTATTTGTAAGGAATTTTTAAAATGAAAAATATACATTTAATTAATTTCCTAATTTTACAGGAGCACCAACCGGGGTATAATCAAAATTCTCCAGGTCCATATCTAAAAGATAAATTATTTCTTAAATTTTTATTTTTAGGTCGTTTGCGGTTTCATCACCTGCTCCCTGCTTTGTGCCAATTGGTATGGGGGCAAAAGTTGTTTCTATGACGGTAAATTTTAAAGAAGATATTAGAAAAATTTTACCAATATAATGTACTAAAAATAATGGGCTCCACAACCACCATTTCATTTTCAAACATATAGCATCTTAAAATGTAAAATTTAAAATCTGAGTTAATGTCGCCGCTCGCCGGCATACTTTAAATTTCATTTGAATTTTATTCTCCTTTGTGTGCCCAAAGACCAATCCCAAATTAAATGGGAATAATTCAAAAAATGCTTGTTAAGAATGCCCCTCGAATTGATAATTTTATTCTCTTTCAGGACGCATTGGTTTCGCCAGTGGCCTCAACTTCGTGATTGTCATCATCAATATCGTCCTTTTCTGTGAGTAATGCTTTTAGTCGATCCATTTATATCCTAAATTTCACAATCTAAGTCCTCAACTTCTTGAATGCGGCCGTTTATCGTATGGAACGCCTGTAAAATTCTTTTTTGAACATATCTTAAACTAACTCATTTATTTATAGTTATTCCGTGATCGGAGTCATCCTCTTTATTATTGCCTTTGGCGTAATGATTTGGTATATCATAGAATATGAAATCAATCGCGGACAACTGATCGCTGCTACGGTACCAATTTTAGGAGATTTATGAACTAAAAATCCCCATAAAAGGTGTTTATCGGCATTCAAATGGTTTTGTTCATTTGGGACTACCAAATTTTACATGGACAGGTAATTTTTATCTCTAGAATGAACCCAATTCTCATTTACGATAATTTCCAGGCTTACAATTGAGCACAGAAATGAATGAATGAAAATGGAACATGATGAATCTTCTTTTGAACATTTTATTTCACAAACCTCTTTTCCAGTTTAATTTTGTCTAAAAATACAAACCCATACACTACACACTTTTTCTATTAAATTCAAAAAAATGCCGATAATTGCGCACTATTCATTCAGTCTCTTGAATTGACATAATGGCCTGTGGCCACCATCCAACCAACCCTTATTTGAATGAAAATCTCCCCTTTTCATATATTTGTTCTCCGCTTAATCCAAAAAATTTAAAATGATTACTATTTTTACTTGCTTTCTGATAAAATGACAAATTTCAAAATTTTTAAACGAGATGGATAATGGATCATCATTATAAAGGAAATAGGAAAGGGAGGGCTATTTATGTTTATGGATAAACTTGATTTTTTAAGATCATTGGGGATAACTAAAAAATGAATGACAGTTATTCGCCTATATAATTGGCACAATCGGTAAAGTCTCATTCAATCTTCCACGTATTTTCCTTTCATTTTATTTTCGACAAAATTATTTTCTTTCCCGTAAGAAAAAAAACCCAGATTATTTCTCATTACCACTTTCTTCTTACCCAACGATGCAATAGGGATAGAAAGGCGGCTCTGTTTAAAAAAAGTGGTGTATAAAAAGAGGAAAAGGAGCAAAAGTGTGTAATGTAAACCACTATTCCATCGCCAAAACGCTCGAAGGAGAATGGGAAAGAATCCTCAAATTGATTCAACTTCACGCCGTATTTTTCTTTGTCATCCCCGATTCCGATTCACTTCACCTTCACTTCACAAAATTTTGTGCCCCAAAGGAATTTTTTCTTCTTTTTCACCAGGAGCCTAGAATAACCTTTCGCCCAAGTCTTGAATTTTTTGATGAATCATCAATTGTTGATTAAAGTTTTATTCCCTCCATTAAAATACTCATTGCATTGATCAACAAATTTAAAGTAATCACGCGAAAAAAGGGAATAAAAATTTTTGATTTCAATTTATTCTCCGTAAAATACATTATTGCCTTCCCGATATGGAAGTGCCAGCGATCCTCACCTTATTAATTATTAACCTTTTCTTTTTGTCATGCCAAATTTATTCGTTGGCATGGTTACTTTTTAGATTTGTTTACCACTTTTTCATTCATTCCGTGGCCCTTCATTTTCATCCTCCACTCTATTTTAATATTTCTGATTGTGTCTTTATTATTAAAGAGCGTTATATAAATTTTACTTACGCAAAAATGGCACGTAATAATATTGAATTCAATTCCGGTTATTTGTGAGCTAGCACTGCTTCATTCTTTTTTAAATTTAAAATTAAGGAGCACCCATCGCGGCATCATCAAAATCCTTCAGGTTGAGTTGGAATTGGATGGCTTAATAAGGATTAAGCGCAGTGTCTGCTGAAAAATGAATATTTTAACAACTCGTATGAGTGTCTTGGATTTAGGCTAGCTTTAGATCTCATAGGAAGGGGGAGGGTAATGGGTGTTAGGGCCGCAAAAATTCGGGGCGACAAATTTTGGTTATTCAAAAATTATTCAGTCCAATAGGATTTAGTTGTAGTTATTTTATTTTAAAATATCATCTCTACAAAAAAGTAAACTTCCAAAAATTTAATCTCATCCATAGTGCAGCATTAATCCGAGCAGTAAAAAATTAAGCTAAATAAATCTTTCAGATCATTTTCGGATTTGTTACCTGTTCTTTGCTTTGCAGTGCTTGGTAATTCTTTTTTTCTTCTATATTAAGAATTTATGTTGGTAAGGTATGGGGGCCGATCGTGTTTCTACGATGGTGGAAGGGTCGGTTTTGCCAGTGGCCTGGTAAGCCCATTTATCCAAGTGTTATCCCTAATCTAATGGCTAATTACATACCTAGAACTTCGTGATTGTCATCATCAACATTGTCCTTTTCAGTAATTTTTCATTAACCTTCTTCCTTCATTTGACTCCAAATCGAATCCATTAACAGTTTTGAATTTGCTGAATGCCTCAATTTACAGTATGGAAAGAATTTATTCGGTAGTGGGCCTGATTCTTTTCATCATTGCATTCGCCCTTATGCTTTGGTAATTCAACTATTCTAATTTTTAATTTTAAAAGGGGCTTGTACATGTATAGAAAAAAGAAATTTGAGGGTCTTAATAATAGATCTCATTTCACAGATATCTTGGTATAATTCAGCAAAATTAAGCTACTAAATAGGATAATTTACTTCCCAAAGGCTTGAAAAATGCAGACCTAATAATGAATTCATTCAACAGGAAATAAGCAAATTTTGATGATTTCGTGTCTAACAATTCTTGGGATAATTTCGGGAAATTAATAAAATTCGTTTGACACATTGGGGGAGTAGCATAGTTTTGAGCAACTTTTAAAAATTGAACTCTATATATAGGATATACATTTTTAATAATTATTTTACAATAAAATAATTAATTTCCTCAATTTTTTTAGGTTCATCATAGAATATGACTTTCATTACGGTCAATACATCGCAGCTACGGTAATTTGAATAATTGGGAAAAATATTTTAAAATTACCAACATTTAATAAGAGAAAAAGTTTTATACATAAATTGATATTTGAATATTTTTTCAGGTGTTTATTGGTCTCCAAATGGGTCTATTTATTTGGGATTACCAAATTCTTCATGGGCAGGTAAATTTTATTTCTCTTTATAATGAATTCAATGCAATTTATGAAATTTTTTAGGCCTTCAATTGAGAAGTGTAGAGGTTACACGTTACAGAATGAACAAAAAATCCGAATATTCGAATGAATAAAAATTTATAAAATTGATGCATTTTGTTTGCAAATTTTCTAATGAGTTAACAAAATAAAGAATAAATACTTTAATTATATGATGTAACATATAATATTTCATTAATATCACGAATTTTATTAATCAACTGCCTGAAATGCAAATATATGACCTATATGAATTTAAAATATTTGCCACCCTTTGATTGGCAACAAGTATTTACATTATAATTTATTCCTTTTTGATTTTCATCTAAATTTTATGGCCCATTTTTTTCCTTTTCGTTTTTGTCCAGTCATCATCTCCGTTTTTCCCCTTATATCCTTACCCCATTTCTGTTATAACAAGAAACAAACAAAAAAGCCCATAAACATTAATTCCCAACAAATTATCAGTTGGCATTTATCAAAAAATAATTATTTTCATCGGTTTACTTCTAATAACAAATATAAAATCATCCTACGCAGTTCCGCTTTTTTTTCTTTTTTGGCGTTGAAGTCTGTAAAAAGATTTTGATAATATTTTGGGCTGACTTGGCCACTCCTATTTCACATTTCCCCAACCCTCGCCTATCCTTTCACCATTCATTCATTGATGAGCAATCTCATTCATATAACAGTCAGCTTTTTCATTTGGCCACATCGAAATTTTTTAAGTCCCTTTTCCAAATATTTTCTCCAATTGAATTACAAAATTTCTAGAATTTAATTCAATTAAAGAAAAAAACTAAAATGTCTTTGAATACCGGATTTTTGACCACAAATCGTGGAATAATCAAAATATTCCAGGTAAACTGAGTATTTTACTGAAAATTTGAGTCTCTTTTTGGAAATTTTGAATAAATAATTGAAGAGAAATAAATCTTCCCCACAAAAATCAGGGACAAGATAAGTCATAACATAACTACAAACAAGTAAGATTAAGTTTGGCCTCTTATACCGCTATAATTTTTGGGGTTGGCTTAACAAACAAAATTTGGATAACATAAAGATTTTTTATGGCTGATTTTCCTAATTGGCTACTTATTAGTTGTTCTATTCAAATGTTCTAATCATTTCATCATCTCACAGGTCATCTGCGGCATCATTACTTGTTCGTTGCTTTGTATCGGAGGTGCCGCGAAAGGATGTTTCTATGATGGTCGTCCAGGATTTGCCTCAGGGTAAGAAATCTATTACAAATAATCATTTTAATTAATTTATATTAGAGTCAATTTTGTTTGCCTTATTATTAACATTGTCTTCTTCTGTAAGTAACATCTGTGCCAAATTAAGGGTTGTGGATGAAGCTTGTCAAAAATACTAATTAAAAATCGATAATAAAATGCTTTGAAGATAATTTTTAAAATTTTATTATGACAGCAGAATATTTGAAACATGATTAAAAGTTAAAATCAAGATTAACAGATTTAATTTTGGAATTATTTTTTTCTACTCTAATAAAGCTTTTTCTTCCGACATTTTAGGCGTTTCTTCCACAACCCTCTAAATTCCCCCAATTTGTATTCAATAATCAATTTTCATTCATTTCAGTTATGGTCTTCCTGAACATTGCTGTTTATCGTTTTGAACGTCTTTATTCACTGATTGGAGTCATCCTCTTCATTGTGGCTTTTGGCCTGCTTGTTTGGTGAAGCGATTCCATAATTTTTAATAATTTATTTTTTAAATCTAGGATTCTGATTGATAATTATGCCTACACGAGTGACACATTCATTCCAGCCACGATTCTGATTGGCATCCAGATGGCATTGTTCATTTGGGATTACCAAATTTTGCATGGGCAAGCTTGGAATTGAAGATGATGATAAATCATTATGAATTCATCCAATTTCCAATATATTCCAATTTTATCATCAAAATGTTTTGCCATCAATTATGTCATATCGCTTACATATGAGCCAATAAGAATTGTGAACTAACCAATATTTTTAATTTAAATATTTATTTTGATCATTCTTTAATTCATAATACGGAATTGTTTTAGAATTTTCTATCGTGGGAATTTGGAATTATAGGAAATAGAGAAAATGCGTTTTCATTAAAAATTCAATAAAAATGGAGGAAAAATGAAATATGCAGCAGTATTTTCTCTGAAAAAGGTTAAACTTTTAGAAAAAGAAGCACGCACTTAAAAAGAATAAAAATAACTTCCATTTGAATTTGACCACCCAACGCGAAAAATGCCAGCAATGGATTAAACATGCACGAGATCTTTCGATTTTTTTTGGAACAATTTCATTTGATTCAGGAGATTTACATCAATAGTTGTGCTTGATATAATACTTTTAAATATATCAATTTATTCTTTGAAATTTGAATTTTCTTTTTATTATTTTATTTTTTTTATTTTTAGAAAGTCTTTACATTTATTTATCAAAGCCCACAGCTAATTAGATGGTTTGAATTAAAATTTTACAACTTTTCCTATAATATATTTAGTAAAATTCAGAGATATTATTTTTATCTCCAAAGTTGAATTTATTTATTAACTAAGTCATATATACTTAGGCGCAAAAAAAAGAAGCAAATTTAATTTAGCGAAAAATATATGTATAAGGAAAAATTAAACCAAAAAATTCTAAGAAAAGGTGCCTTTAATTTATACTGTTATATTGTATAATTTCGTAGAATAATTACATCATCAATTTCTCCCAAATGCGAATAAAAATGTATTAATTCTGCGTAAAAGACCAAAAAATATCCTTTTATGCAAATTGAGTGCAATCCATCAATTAGGGCTAATTCCCGCCAGCCGCTATAATTCATTCATTAAGCGAATAAATTTGGCTTTTTCTTCATCTTTTCCATCATTTTTATTTTTATTCATTTTTTATGCTACGACCAATTCACTCATGGGTATACCAAAAATTGTGACCAATTTTAATTTTTGGACTTTTTGCCTATGTCTGGTATAATATTAGTTTCCAAAAAGTTTGAGAATTTGATTAAAAGGAAGGAAGAAAGTACGGTAGCAGGGGGCTCAAAGGCACTCATTTGTCAAAGCTCATCAAAAATGCCTTAAAGGTATTCTCATCAATGTGGTATGGTATGTGTTTCCCTATTCCTCTATCCTTTCCTTTTTGCAAAATCTGTGTACTCTATCTATAGTCTATAACCGATACATATCAATTTTAATTAATTTATGTCGACAAATTCTTAAATCATATTAAAACCCCTATTCTAATCCCCTTCCCCCATTATTTAAATTAAAAATTAATTGGCCTAACTAGCAAAAAAAGACTCGACATAATAGAATTGATTTTTAAGTTTGGTTTACATACATTGATTTTTAAATTAAACAATAAAATCTTCTTGAGGAAATTTAAATACTAGATAAAGCCGTTATTAATATCTCTATATCGGGATTTGCTTTTTGTTGAAATCTGATGAATATATTATTTGTATTATTCTCTTATTTCTGATTTTTTCACTTCAAAAATTCATAACTCCATTTCAGTAATTTCATCCACCGAAGTTCGCAACATTTTATCCACAACCAATCCATATGTACCCAACGATTTCTGTGCACTTGGATAAAACAAAATACCAAATTGCAAACATCTTTCCCCCCATAAAAAATAACAATGCCCCATTTCTCCGAATTCTCATTCAGCATAACTCCATACTCCATAGCATACCATGTGTCCGACGGGTTCGTTCCATTCATTTCCTCTTTCACACACTCACATTATGAATATTTGATGCAGGGTTAGAATAAAAAACCTGCATAATTATTATTATTAACCTTTTTGGCAATTCTCATTTCCCACAAATTTGGGCATCATTTTTTTTAATTGAATTGCCCTTTATTACAAATATATTTGGAATTCTTCTAAAAAATATTATTCCTTTGTTGACTATTCCTAGCTTCATTTGGCATTGGCCCAGCTGGCTAATAATTCACATTCTCGCCAAAAGATAGAGGAATTTTGCCATTTTCCCATTTCACTAGCATCAAAAATTCATCTTTATTTAATATGGGCGCGAATTTTTCCGCTCATTTCGCCCCCATATATCCATAATTGCTGCCCGTCTATATCTTTATTTTTTTCATTCATTTTTTTTAATATTCATTCCTTATTTTCGACCATTTCCTTCTGTAGATTAAAATTTTATTTTAATTAAATTTTCATGCCCTTTTATCCAATTCCAATGGCAACTTTCACATCTCTATTCCTGAAATTACTAATGAAAAATAATTTATGCTACTTTTTTTTAAATTTTTGCTGACAGTAATCATAATTAATTAATAGCCCGGATCGCATTTTTTGTTAAATTATTCAGTAAGAAAAATAAAAATCATGTAAACGATAAATTGGAATTCAAGCAAACATCATCGATGCTTGCAAATCTAATCCAAACTTTTTTTTTCTACAATTTATCCAATTCCATGTAAAAAACCTTGGTGCGCATTAGCCGATTAAATTGACAAATTCTCCCCCCTCTTTCTTTTTTTTTTGATCAAACATCTCACAGGTATTAAGAACTACCCCTGGGGACTTAAAATCTGGATGGAATTTGGTGAGAGGAAGTACCAAAAGATAAAACGAATAGCGGCAAAAATTATATTGTCAAAATCCATTCAAAAGAAAAACACCAAATTCATTTCTCTTATTTATTTCCATTATATTTCAACCATAATATAAGTAGTAATACTTTTTACGTTCAAAAACATATTTTTTTGTCATTTTTAATTTAATACTTTGCTGCAACAAACTACCTTAATCCTAATGACAGACAGTCCAAAAGTGTCCCAGCAGCAGGTGATAAAATTTTTGGCGTCAATGAAAGACTAAAAATTAATTTAACGATTTGAAAAACTCATATTGCTATCTCCACTCCACTCATATTCTTAATTCCTTTCCTTCCAATTTCTCTCCATTAAAATTCAATTAGGTGCTTGTTTCGGCTCAATTCTTTTCCTACAAATAACTCGTCATTTTTATCAAAATTTTGCATTAATTTAAATCCACCAATTTTTAAATAAGTAATTTAGTCTTTTTGCTTAATCCCGCTTTATGAAATCCTTAATTTATTTTTTTTTTCACTTCCTTTTTCTATTTTGACATATGAATTTGCTCTACGAATTCCCGCATTCAAAAAAGTAGTAAAAATTTCCCTCTGGCATTTACATAAAATTTGATGCTCATTGTGCCCAGACTCCAGAATCCCCATTCCCCAATAGTGGATAATTTCATTGAAACTGATAATTCAGCATATAAAAAAATTATATAATGTACAAATATGAGAATTGGATACAATTAGTCAGAAATAGATCTTTTTGAAATTATGTTTCTAATTTAATTGTTGTGGATTGAATAATTTAATTTTCACGATCTCCTGTTGCTGGCATACAAATGATTTTTAGCTTATATTAATTTGATTATAATGAAGATATTTGATATAGGCCAATAAAATAATTTTTGGCCGAATCAATGTATCCGTTCCAATATTTGCGTGTTCTGAATTTATTTTAGCTGTTATTCCCAACTTATTGCGTGTTGTTGTTTGCACCAAAATGGCAACAAATTTTACTTTTTTTTGTACAATTCTTTTCACCAACTCAAATTTCGTTCCCATTTTGAGTTTTTGGAAAGAAAATGCGAAATCGAAACCATTCAACAAGCAAAGTAGGTCCAATAATGAATTTTTTGGAACAAATAACTAAAATTAGCCTGCTCGATCTTTCGCAGAATACATTTGCTTCGTTTAATTAGGTATTCTTGTATTTTTCGATTATTTCTCCATTTTTATGTTTTAAAAACACAATTTGGACATAAATCTTTTCACGCTAAACGCTAATAAAATAGTAGTCGCGTTTTTGAAAAACTAATATTTTTATAAACAATTAAAGACAAATATGTTTCAAATTGTATTTTTTCGATTAAGGAAATTCAAATGTATTTTTAAAATTTTACAAACCAATCTCATTTATTATTCCAAATTTATATCCATATTTCGTGTCTATTATTCTTTTTCCATCAAATGACCAAAAGCGCAATTCGCCCCCGCAAATTTGTAGAGGCATCAAAAATCCCTCGGAGCTCGAAACAATTCCTTGAAATATTTCCAAAATAATTTTCTTCAATTTTCACCTGCTTTCATTCTATTCATTGTCCAATTGCCTTTCTTTTTCAGTATTTTCCATTTCCCAATTTCCACCAATCGAACCCTTTTTTATTCTATAAATCGAAAAACAAAATTTTATTGTTTGCTCGCCTATTATAATGCCAAATTTTCAAGATTATTATAAATATAAGTAAAATCATCAATAAATGTTTAATTAAAAATCTATACTTGTCTCTGGTCCCTTTTTTGTATAATTTTTCTATTAAAGCCAGTTTTATATATTTTATTTAATTTATATTATATATGTGTTACGGCCAAAAGTGGAAATCGGCCAAAACTGGTTTTGGCCGGGCAAAACTGGTTTTGGCTAGCCAAAACTGGTTTTGGCCGGACAAAACTGGTTTTGGCTAGCCAAAACTGGTTTTGGCTAGCCAAAACTGGATTAAATGGATAATAACTTAAATAATGGATATAGGAGGATTAAGCACCGAAATGGAAGGGAAATGGCCCGGAAGGCCACTGGAAGGTCAGAGAAGGGTAAAAGAGGCCCGGAGGGTGCGCGGGATATATCCGGATATAGGGGGATTAAGATGGATAAAGTGGGATTAAGCCGGGTTAAGCATAGTTAGGGGCTAGGGATTAGGGATAGGGGTTCGGAGCATAGGAATATCGCGAAGCCGGAAGCAAAACAGCCAAACCAGGAAATTATTTCAGGGCTCAATCCTGCGTAATCCCCTTATATCCATTATCCACCTTATTCCCCCTATATCCGGATATATCCAGCCACTCATATGGCCTTCGGCCAACATTCTCGACCTTTCCTGGCTATTTCCCATCCATTTCGGGGCTTTAATCCCTATATCAACCTTATTCCCTTTATATCGACCTTAATCCTTATATATCCGGATATATCCCGCGCACTTTCTGTCACTTCTCTCTCCTTCCATTGCCCCTACATACTATTTTACATCTCTTTCAGGGCTTAATCCCACTTTATCCACCTTAATCCCCCTATTTCCGGCTATATCCCGCGCACTCTCAGACATTTCCACGATCTTCCACTGGCCCTCCGGACCATTTCCCATCTAATTAGGTAATCCGGTTTAATCCCCCTATATCCACCTTAATCCCCCTATATCCGGATATAACCCGCGCACTCTCTGGGCCTCTTTTACCCTTCTCTGACCTTCCAGTGGCCTTCCGGGCCATTTCCCTTCCATTTCCCTTCCATTTCGGTGCTTAATCCTCCTATATCCATTATTTAAGTTATTATCCATTTAATCCAGTTTTGGCCGGCCAAAACCAGTTTTGCCCGGCCAAAACTAGTTTTGGCTAGCCAAAACCAGTTTTGGCCGTTTTTCAGCCAAAACCAGTTTTGGCCGGCCAAAACCAGTTTTGGCCGATTTCCACTTTTGGCCGTAACATATGTATGTTTTCTTCTTCCTCTACATTTTTCGATGCATCAACCAGTTTAATATTTTCCAATTATATATTAACCAAACCATATCCATATTCTTCTTCCCCATCAAATATGAATGAGGCCTTGTCTGTTTTTTTAAATTATAATAATCCATCCGAAATATGGCTTTTATCGGTCAATTTACAGAGCAAAATAATTATTTCATTTGAAAATGGCCAGACTAAATTATTTTTACTTCCAATTGTAATAAAAAGTATCCCTCCATCAATCTAGTTTCTAAAGTTATTTTTTGACGTAAATATCTCCTTTAATCCATTGGCATTTGGCACAAAGCCGCCAAAAAAATACCGGATGTGAGGATGTTGTCTGTTTGATGTCCTTAAAGCTGTCCAAAGTCGTCTATCCTACCCTGTACCCACTTCAGCCCGTCCTCATCAAATTAAAAACACAGAAATTCTATTCCAATCGAATCTAATTGAAGTTGGGAGTAAAGTAGCGCAAAATTTTAAAAAAAACTCCAAAGTTGTTTTACGATACCTCATTCCTTCCATACCTTTCCATAGCTTCCACGTTCCACCACCTCTACTCAAAATGAGCTAGGTATTCTTATTTTTCATATAATCATTACTATATAGAAAGAATTAAAAAACTATTTTTCATTCATTCCGGTCAATTTTTTTTGTTAGTTTTTCAATTTAAGCACTCGAAATATCATTCAAAGAAAATTTGAAATAATTGGAATCAAATTTCGGTAAAGACAACCAATCCGAATTCAAAAAATTCCATTCCTTTTTTTCCTATTTTTATGATATCTCAGGGCGAATTCAACATTTCATTTCCTTTTTCAACACAAAACAATTGAAAATCACTTATTTTTGGATTTATTAATATTATATTTGCATACGGGAAATTTAAAATCCTTTAAATTTAGCTAATTTGTCGCAACAAAACACAAAAAATAATCAACAAAACAAATAATAGTCAAAAAAAATAAGTATAGCTGATTTTCCATTTGGCCATAGTTTCAAAAATTGTATTTCATTACTTTCGAATTAAAATAAAAATAAATAATCACTGGCCTGGTTGAATGAATGGAGGAATTTTTGGTTATTTAAAGAATTTTACTTTTTAAAAAAGTAATATTTTTTATATCGTCCCATCAATTTTAAAAATTTATTCGGGGAAAACAGTGTTAAAAATGAATCCAATTATGCTCATATCCGGGAGGCTACCATATGGATTCAATTATTCCAATTCCTATTCCAATTCCAATTCCAATTCATTCGCCCAATTTCACAGAGAATACATTTATATTTAATTAATAATTGAAAACAAATTAATTGAATTCAAATAAAAATAGTTCCGTACAGCTGGTTTATTGTTAATTTCCAAGTCCTATTGATGGATAAATTAGGATGGATAAAGGCAATAGAAAAGGGCACACATTTCGTAAAAATTTTGTGGGAAATTCTCAAAAAAATTCAATTCAATTCAGATAACAATATTGGCACTTTAATTCTAGGCATATTTTTTTTCTAAAATTTTCCTAATTTTTTAATATATCCTTTCATATTTTTTAATTTCTATCTTTTATTCTTCGTTAGTTGGTTTTCCATATTTATTCAAAGTTTGTTCTAAAATGAGAAGTAAAGATAGCGCAATTCCGCAATTCTTTCTCCCCCTTTTCCATTCTTTCCGGCGTCCAAAGTTAATTACGGAAAAAGCATGCCACATCTCCAAAAATGGATTGGTGCCGCCAAATGGGAGTTGGGGGTGATGCTGGAATGGCAAGAATGTAAATGTAAGGAGTAAGGACCGAGGATATTCTTCTATTAGAGAATGATGTGTGGATCTCGGCAAGAAAGTGGGGGTTTGCGTGTAAAAATTACTTATTGGCATTGGCACCATAGAGTGGATTCACCCTACTAATTTCCATTCTATTCCTTAGGCTAGACAATTTTACGTGCAAAATGTTGACTGCCGAAACCGCAATAGTAATTCTCTAAATTGTCCCACCCTTACTTACCCCACCTCACCCATATATATTGATTTGGAAAAAAAAGATTGATAGATATTAATAATTAGCGCGAATGATGTAAATTCCATTCCTCAGATTCAGGCTAAATTTTCTAGCTTAATTTTGAAATCATTTAAATATAAAATTTTCCAAAATAATACTGTAATGAATTCAGTAGTGCTTAAGGGCAAATATGCTAAATTATCTTTCATTTTGACCGCACCCTCCCCTTCCAATATCAAACAATATTGTCATAATTTTGGTCTATATTCTGTCCTTTTAAGAAAAAAAGAGTACATTCATCATTCGATTAAATTTCAATAAATTAACACATTTTTAGCTCAGAAATTATTTCCTCACAAAATATATAATATCCATTAATTAAACAAACAACCTCCTTCCCAAAATATGATCGACAATATATTTGGCCGGGTTCTGTTGATCGTCTATTTCATTCCTTTATTCACAATTGGAATGTGCGGAAACCTATGGGTCATATTTTCTGTTTTGCGAATTTTGCATAAAACTAGAAATCCACTTAACTACACTTTTCGGCACATGGTTTGCATCTATTTTTTCATTCTCAAATACTTTTCCTATATATAGGCTATGTACATATTGAGCCTTTCAATCGCAGATATTGCCGTAAGTATTTTTTTCATAACAAAATTAATTTCATATATTATAATTAATTTATAAAAAATTTAGAATTTTTTGTAAATAAATTATAATTTCCATTTTGAAAAATAAATGTTTTAATTTTTCGAATCATCTATTATACTTCTTACTTACTAGAATTTTTATAACAACAATTTTATCAGACTATAATCTATCAAAGCACAATATATTAGATTCGATAGAAATTATGCATTTTATTATAAAAAATATTACGGAAATTATTTTTTTTTAGGTTCTTTGCATGGTCCCAATGCTCTTGAGCTATTTTCTAGATGGTCATTGGAGATTTGGGCTTATTGGATGTAAAATTTTTTTCGCCGTTGAAAATATTAATAAACTTCTGTCCATTGCAATTTTGACGGTACAAAAATTATTAATTTTTTGTAGTCAGTTTCTAATTTGCTTAATTCGAAAGGTGATGTCCTTTGAACGATTTTTGGCTGTTTCCAGGCCATTTTATTGGTTTTGTTGCCGGTTAGTTGGGTACAAAAAAAAAAAAGAATTTTTAATTAATTCCTTCAAAGAATACGCCGAAAACGGGTTTCAAATGTTTTGCTGGTTGTTTTGGTTTTGTTCACTGCCGTTGTATTCTTATGCTCACCCATGATTTTTTATGCCGATTTGAAGCCATTGGAGCTTAGATACGATGATGGTAGCATTGAGAGCAATCCACAGCAGGCACTTTGCGGGTCAAATTTGCCGGATCAAGGTGATGAGGGAATATATTTATTATCAAAACAATACCTTTCTATAGTTTGTGTTTATTAGACTAGGAAATTATCAGTAATCGTTATATATGAAAAATGAATGAAATATTTAAAAATTTCAAGAAATGAATTTTCTATAAAAAAAAACATAAAATTTGCCTAATTATTAGGGCCCGGATTTATATGCACCAAAAAGTGCCAAAATATGCAAATTTGGGGAAAATTTCTTGAAATATGCAAAATTTTGATCAAAAACCATTAAAATATGCAATTTTTCGATTTTTATTGCATTTTTGAAGGATAATTTTTGCCAAAAAGTGCCAAAATATGCATTTGCATATAAATATATGCATTTGCATAAAAATCCGGGCCCTACTAATTATTATTTATTTTCATTTTAAAATTACAGTAATGAGTTTCTTCATAATTTATATGTTTGTTTTGGGCTTTATTTTGCCACTATTATTCATTTCACTGTGCTACTTTTTTCTCATTCAACATTTGCGAAAAACACGGGCTTCCCTTCAAGGATGTTGGCCAAGAGGTGGATTAATAAAAATATTTGAATTATTAATGGTTTAAATTAATTTCAAAGGCCAGGGAATGTTTGTGACAGAATGTACAACAAAAGTGGTTAGATCAGTGTTACGAGTTGTCGGCTTTCACATGATTTGTTGGGGTCCATTTTGGCTATTTGTGTTAGTTAATCAAAATATTAATTATATCTTTTCAATTAAAAATATTATTAAAGAGATATTTTTATATTCATTTAATTCCAGTTTGATCCCAATAATTGAATATTTTCAAATTATGTCAAATATCCCAAGCGCATTGGACAATGAATTCTCACGCTCCTTGCGAATGATTTCCAGGTAATTTTTTGATTTTGTTTTTAAATATTCTTTTTTTTTCAGTTTTCTGCCATATTTAAATAGCGCAGGGAATTGGATTTTTTATGCTGCAATGAATAGAGAACTTCGTGATGGAGTCGCAGTACTTGGCAATACTGCTGGGTTAGTAGAGTACTGGGTATTTCGTTTCGATATATAAAATTTGTAAATTAAGTTTTAGTTAGGAGGTCTAGCCAGGGTTGCCAGAATGTCCCCCCACGGGGGGCATTTGCCCCCTTTTTGAGATTTTGCCCCCTTTTGTGCCCCCCGAGCCGAGTTGCCCCCCAAATGCCCCCTTTTTAAAATTTTGTCATTTTTTCCCTTTTTTATTATTTTTTGGTCTAATTTTTCGCTGCGCGGCAAATTTTTGGTCTAATTTTTCGCTGCGCGGCAAATTTTTGGTCTAATTTTTCGCTGCGCGGCAAATTTTTGGTCTAATTTTTCGCTTTGCGGCAAATTTTTGGTCTAATTTTTCGCTGCGCGGCAAATTTTTGGTCTAGTTTTTCGCTGCGCGGCAAATTTTTGGTCTAGTTTTTCGCTGCGCGGCCATTATTGGAAAAATTTTTGCATTTTTGGCACTTTTTAAAAATGCCCCCCAAAATGCCCCCTTTTTTACTGAAAATGCCCCCCAAATGCCCCCTTTTTTTTCCAAAATGCCCCCCAAAGTAAAAATCCATCTGGCAACCCTGGGTCTAGCATTGAAGAAATAAAATTCCATAAATTTTCATCTACAGTAGAGCATAAAAAATAAAAATGCTTTTAATTCTATTGTTCTTTAAAATTGTCGGAAAGATATACATATATTAAATTTCATTTTAGTAGTATCTCTGTCTATCTACTATTAAAATTTCATTAAGGAAAATTATTCTAATACTTATACTTATAATATTTAAAATAGAAATATTTTTGTAGAGCGGGTTTAGCTGGCGGCAATTTTCGATTGACGCATCAAAATGGCTCATTTGATTCCAAATCGCTTCTATGCAAATTCATCCGCCCTTTGAATTGGCGCAGATGGTTCGCAAATTCATAATAAATTTTAAATATTTTTAATTCGAATTTAGCTCAAGCACAATTAAATAATACATCAAATGCATATCATCTCTTAACCTCCACTATTTCTCTCTTCAACTTTAATCAAATTCAAATTTGTTTGTGCCTTTCAATTCTTCAACGGGTTAAGATTACTGCTGATTACAATTGAAAGTTAGTATTGGTAAATTATAATTTTACTTTTAATTAATTTTTCCATTCTTTTGTAAGTATACATGTAATTAAAATTAATTCATACATAAAATATTTTAAATTTAATTTTATTTTGCAGTTTTATTTTCCTATAAATGGTTCCATGTGTGAAAAGGAGGTCATATTACTCTAAAATTTATTGGGCCCTGAGAGATATCAAACGAAGCAAGGATGACATTATTGAGGCACAAAAGAGACCGCAAGCGGATGGAAAATTGAAGAAAAACGGGATAATTGGATATATTGTGATTAAATTTGCTTATGATTATTTAGATTTATAGAACAATTTATGCATTAATCTCCATCCTAATTATTATCATTAATTTGTATCATTTCCAATGAAGCTTTTGATGGATTAATATTAATTGATGAAGGATAATGGTATGACGAATGACAATGATATGCACAAATTATAAAAATTGCAATATTTAACTTATTTAATTATACTCGATCGTTTTCAAAGCTCAGTTCCATTTATTCAATTTCAATGCAAATTTTAGCAAATTACGAAGGGTAAAAGAATTCCATTGTAATTGTATCCTCTCCTTCGATAAATTGACTTCATTATTTCTTAAATGCTGCAGCCAAATTCGTTGCTGATGGTCCAATCAAAGCAGCTGCACTTCCGGCCACCATTCCCAGAATTCCAGAGCCCGATGAGCCAGAACGTTCCGTTTTCAATTGAGACGAACCATCGTTGATGTCCAATTTGACTGAATTGACAGAATTTTGGGTTTAATAATTTATTAGGTAAAGTATTTTATATCTTTTAATGTCAGTACCAGAAATGTTCATTTTTAATTAGACCCAATAAAGAAATAAAATCCTAAAACTTAATTTTTTAACACTAATTTCTGAATCTATTTTAATTATTTATAATTTAGTACAACTATAAATAAAACTAAACAAATAAAAATAAATTTGTAATATGTAAATAAAAAATATATAATTGAACCATTTAATAATTTATTAAAATGTCATACATTTATTACCACATTGCAGGGGTGCCATCTCCAAAAGTCAAAACCCCGGCATTCGGGTCTAAAAACCCGGCAAAACTCCGGCAAAAATTTTCAAAACCCCGGTAAAAACCCGGCATCTTTTAAAACGTGTTAAAATGCAATTTAGTAAAAGCTTGTAAAAATTTTCTACTTCAGATTTATATTTTTAATTGACTTTTTGAGCATATTTTTAATTGACTTTTTGAGCATGTGCGTTATGAAATAAAGATATCATAAGCTTTAAAAATCGGTCTGCCGTCAAAAAGTTTAGCCAGAAAAAGCCGCGAAGGAAGGAAAAAAATTAGCTAAAAATGGCCCTGATAGGTAGAAAAAGTAGCTAAAAAAGCCCTGATAGGGAGAAAAAATAGCTAAAAATGGGCCCTGATTGGAAGAAAAATTAGCTAAAAATGGCCGCGCAGCGAAAAATTAGACCCAAAAATGGCCGCGCAGCGAAAAATTAGACCCAAAAATGGCCGCGCAGCGAAAAATTAGACCCAAAAATGGCCGCGCAGCGAAAAATTAGACCCAAAAATGGCCGCGCAGCGAAAAATTTAGCTAAAAATTTAAAAACATGGCAAAACCCGGCAAAATATGAAAAACCCGGCAAAAAACCCGGCACTTTCAAAACCCCGGCAAAACCCCGGCCGGGACATCAAAAACCCGGGAAATGCCGGGTTTCCCCGGTATTATGGCAGCCCTGCCACATTGTGGACAACAAATTTCATGACCTGGTGCCGAACTGCGTCTTAAATGTTCGCTCTCGGTGATTGAGGAATTACTTCGAATAAAATTCTCGGGTCTATTCATTCTTTTTTGATGATATTCAAAATAAAATTCGTTAAATAAGATTTTTTGAGGCCAACAATTTTTAAAAGAATATATAAAAGAGGCCAACCATTTCACAGCGGCACATTCGAAAAGGGGAAACGGAAAAATTTGGGGGAAGTTTATGCAGATTTGAAGGAAACGGAAAAATGACGAAGTGAGGGGTGAGGGAAATCATGAGTTCATCATAATAAGGGATGCCAGAAAAATTTCCATATTTATTTTTGTAAATTCGAAAAAAATAGAGAGCACTTTTATTTGCGATTATTGAAAAGCAAAAACAAGTTTTAAAAAGATTTAAATACGAGAAAAAAAAGTTTATTCATAAAAAATTATTTAAAAATTTATAAAAAATGTCCAATCTATAGTTAGGCTAAAAATAAAAATAAAGAATTGGCATTACTTCCAAATTTAGGCACACGAAATAGAAATTAGAAACAAATTTTGTCGGCAGAATATAACTTTAAACGGAAATTTTAAGCTTTACATTATTAAAGATGGAATAACATTGGTACAAATATAAATGCTGTCGGAATGAATTATTTTTTGTATGTATAATCTTTTTGAATAATGAATATTTTAATCATTATTTATTAAAATTTAAAACATTGATCTTCGCCCAATTCTCATTATAAAATTTCCAATAATTATTCCAAATTCATTTTATCGTTTTTCCCTTTAGTGTGAAAACAAAATTATAAGAAGCTGGATGCGCAAAGTTGCGAGGCTCAACGTAGGAAGAAAAACCGTGAACATTTGGGTCAAAACGGTGGAGAGCTGAAGTAACAAGGAGCAATGTTAAGAAAAGAAGGATTAAATTTGAATTTCTAAAAGAGCATTTTCCCTTTAAAAGGAGGTCAAAACATAAAGATGCAATGGGAAAGGAAATGGAAGAAGGGATTAGATGAAAGTTGCCTCTCAAAATTGCGCAACCACTTGCATTTCTCCGAATTCCGCGATGACCCAATTTTCCCTCCAGCAGCAGTCTTCACCCATCCAAAACATATATTGACCATCTTCGTTTTCCTTCAATGGAAGTGTGAAAATTTGACCTAATTTTTCAGGCTTCCCTTTTATCTCGAAAAGAGGAGAATTTAAAAAGTGGAGAAGGAGGTCATCCAGAAAAAGTCGAGATTATTTAATGATTAAGCAAAATGAGCATCATTTTTAATAATAAGTGATTTAAATCAAATTTTTATGATAACAACTTCAATAAGATTTTAATTTCGCAAGCATATATAATAAATAGTATGGATGAATGATAAAAAAATTAATCGATTTAATTAAAATTAATAGCAAAATGGCTAAAAGCAAGGCCAAACTTTAGCACCATTTTGGGTTTAAAAACCATATTATTATTCTAAAAAAATGAAAAATAAATTACACCCATGTTTTAACTTTTAATTTAAAGCATCATTCTAAATGCAAGCGACAAGTCCTATTTTTAATTCGTTCTGCATGAAAGCTGAAGAGAAGGGCTTAAAGCATAACTCAAATCTCAAACCCATTGGAGCAAATCGGGGTCAACCTTGTGGAAGAGAACTTGCACTCTCGCCCTCCGGTTGGCATGCAGTAAAACTTTTGCACTTTTCGTTCGATTGCACAATTTTCACTGGGTCATCCCTCGCCATCCAAAAATGGGATATAATTGAACAGAATTCGGTCAAACGATGGCGGCGACTTTCTTCGGAAACAAAGGTGCGCGGGAATTGAATGGAGAAATGTGAATTCTTCTTTCTTTGTCTTCTATCCACTCGCCTCTTTCTTGGAGAAATTCGAAAGGATTCTCCAAAAGTGAAGGCCCCTTCTCTTTTTGGATGCCCAATTTCCCGAAAGGGTGCTGAACGAATGAATTTGCATGGAAGGGGATTATAATTTATAATGCGATTATTTGTAGGTTGCAAATTCAACCTTGCAAAATCAGCCGTAAAAAAGAAATTAGACGGCTTTGTATTTTATGTAAAATTAAGTTTATTTGTTGAAATATGAAATTAAAATAAAAAATAAGTGAATTTCCATTGAAATCAAAATAGTTGTACTCTCTTTTGCATTTATATGATGCTGGCTTTATTTTTAGATAAAACATTTAGGAAAGATAGTTAAAAAATGACCATTATTGGAGCTTTAAGCCTTGGAAATGACCATCATACATTAAAAATTTATTCGGTTTTTAAGAATTTTGTCATTCAAACAACCCTATTTCCATTAATTACTGAAGAAATCTACAAAGCAAAATAACATCGACTTCCACCAAAAACTTTGTTGCAAACTGCAAATCAAAGAAAGGGATTCCCGATTGAAGAGTGTGACGCTATAGCTTTTCACCCAATTTTCAACCATTCCCATCCTGCTTGAAAGCGGGTCAAGCGTCAAATTCTCTGGATATGGAATCTGGAAAGGCACACATTTTATTAGAAAGGACGGCGATTGCGCGCCGTGAATGATGCTCAATGCGCCATGCTGCCCAATACCCGTGTTTTGAGAACATCTTCCATTCCTTCATTTTCTCTTCCTCCTTTCCCCAACTAAATCCACGCCCGAAACACAAATCGCCTGAGGGGCACAGCATATTTATTCCTTCACCCACACATATCCGAGCATCCCTTCCCCCATTTTCCCATTTATCCGGAGCAATTCTCAATTCAACCAAAAACGCAGCCTGCTTCCTAAAAGCGCTTCCGTAGATCTAAAGTTGAAAACAATGTCTATGTCAGTCAAGTTTTGGGGCCCATAAAATTACATCAAATGTTGCTTAAAGCAACAAATGACCAAATAAAGAGGTGGATGCAACAAAAGGAAGAATAGCCCCAAGGATTAGTCCTGTGGGCAAATCTTGGTAAATTTTTTGTTTTTTATTCGTTCAATGAGAGTTACACTAGTTTCTTTCTTAATTAAAAAATAAAATTAATTCATTATTGCTGAAAGATTTATATTTGATAATGTCAATGCCAATTTCGTTTATTGCTAGATAAATTGCAAAAAGGATATTATTTTTGTTAATTTAATTTATTACTTATTCAATGAATATATCCACGCGCCATTTCCCACCTTTCCTTTTTAACCACACATTTCCATTTTCCATTAATCGCAATTGCTGATTGGCTGATTGCTGGGAGCGAGGAAAAGTTTTATCAAATAAGGGTTTAAGTTTAAGATGGAAAAAAATGACCTTGAGTGATACCGCCTTCACACTAAACAATTTTTTTGGATGATACGGTCAATAAATTTAGGTGATAGCCAATTTTGCAGCCATATTTATGGAATAAATGTTTCTTGGTTATGCTTGGTGTCAATTTTTATATTAAATCCTGCAGTCAATTTTTAGATTCCCCTCACCTGATAGAATTTTGGAACAGAGGAAAGACAATGGAGTTTGTTTGTATTTTGTAATAGTTTTGAAAATGAGTTGGTTTAAAGTAGCAGTAGCGCAGGAATTGTAAAAATAAAATAAAAGGAAAATGGGGGAAATGATGGATCAAGAGAAATGGGGAAATAATAGAATGTCCTTGTCCAAGGTATTTTTGCGAAATTATTTTTGAAAATTGGCAACTTTTGATGAAAAATGGAAAGAATAAATTAGTCAATATGACTTTTCAATATTTTTTAAAATTAATTGGTTACATTTTTGTAGGAACGATGATGAATAATCCTTTCAGAAATCTTTTGTTAGAAGCAAATTAAAATAATAGTGAGTTTGATTTATAACTTTGATTTCAAATGGTTCATATCTGGTAAAAATGATATACCTCAAGAAATTAAGATCATGCAAAAAATTCATGAGATTCAATTAGTTTCTTCTTGGGTCCTCCATCGACTTTATGAAATCAAAAGTGCATAGAATAAAAAAAAAACATAGCATAAATAAATTTAAGGGGAATTTGCGGCCTTGCAGAGCAGGTTGCCGCCACAATTGCGCCAACCCTTACCGCATTTCACGTTCCTTTCCCTTTTGCCGGCCCATCTTCGCTCCAAGGTCAATGTGAACCATAGAGGGCGGGTGGGACATTGGAAGACGGTGTTCGACCTTGACGTACGCCAAATAAAATGCTCCAATAAAAAACAGCACATCCATTCCAATTCCCATTCCTTCTTCATATTCTTCTTTTTTTCACGTTCACTTTCATCTGATGCAAATTTGCCCTTGATTTTTTACGTTGAAAAAATTTGTAATCAATTTAATTTTTTAAGCAAATTATCGTCAAATTGATGATGGACAATAAAAAACAACGAAAAATTGTTGAAAATTTCAACAAAGGAAGCATCGTGCTTCGAAGCCCGGTTATAGCTCAACATTGTAGCAAAATTCTCCAGAAAGAAACGGAGCTGTTTAAAAGTATGAAATTTAAATTGAATAAATTTGGCAAAAATATTAAGATATTAATGCATCTAAACTGGAAAAAGAAGAATCAACATTATATGAAGGCATTGCTCGTCCTCAACCCCTTCGTCCTGTTGGCAGTTTGCTTTTTCCAAACAATAAACAATTGCATTTTATGACTCCCTCAATTCCGGCCCACCTTCAAATTGATCATCAAAATTTGCTGCATCGATCGGAGACAAAAGTAAAAATTTTATTTGATATTTTTATATTTGTTATTATATATTGTTTTTTTTTAAAATAATATCATAATAGAAAGGTAAAATTTTCTGATTCTTTCTTTTTGCAAAAATTTTTGGATTTTAAATTTTTTAATACATTAAGAATTATGATCATTAAATACATATAAATTTGTATATGAGAAGATTACTCAAATTTAATCCCACTGTTTTTCAAAATAAAATTTCCCTAATTTTTTTCCAAAATAAATTCACCCCAATTTTTCAAGGTCCAAATTGATCCATTATTGCATTCTTCCCCTCAATATTCGGCGGCACTTCTTTTATTGCTTCAATGCCAACAAAATCAACCAGAACAAAATATTCAAAATATTCCATTGCTTCCATTTCAATCCGGCCCAATCTCCCACCAAATTCCAATTGGCTTTTCTCAACCATACTTAGAAAATGCGGTAGCAATTGGTGTGAATTTTTATCCAAAAGTCGGTGCAAATTTTTCACCCAAATCGGCCATAAATGGAAAAGGCAACTGTTTTGGAGTGAAAAAACGAAAAATGAGGGGAGGAGAAGGAAATATTTTCCCGAATCAATGTGAAACAACAAAAATGAGGTCACAAAGAAAACATCAAACTCAACAGAGAAATGAGAAAAATGGCGAAAATTGGACGAAAATGGAAGATAAAAAATGGTCAGTTGAAGAAATGTTTTGATTTTATAATTAAATTAATAAAATTAATAAAAAAAATGTCCAAATTTTCAGCGAACCGATGGATTTATCGGAAAAATCAACGAAAAACATAATTCGGGAAGAGGCAGAATTCGCGGAAAAATATGCATGGATTCGGCATTATGGGGGAGATTTGGATAATGGGACAGAAATGGATAAAAATAATAATAACCATCGTCACAATTCGGCATATGATGGCAAAATTCTGGTAGCTATCTTTTGATAAAATTTTCATTTTATTAAGTTAATATTAAAAAATAAAAACTAATTGAAAATATTGAAAATTTAATAATGAAAATTACAAAAATTTTTTGGCAATTATTTTAATTTTTTTTTAAAATTTTTATTATTGGTAAATTACCGAAAATAATAGCAAAAATAGTTCAATTATTTATTGGTAAAATTTTCCGACTTTATTAACAGGAAAATATTCCATTGGATGATCCATTGACTTGCGCAATTTGCCAGGATAAAGCTTCTGGTATATTTTAAAATTATTTATTAATTAATTTTTAAAATTAATATTTAAAAATTTTAATTTAGGTCTTCATTATGGATTATACACTTGCGAGGGGTAAATAAAGCAATTATAATATTTAAAAATGTGAACAAATTTTTTATTTTTCTCCAATTCCTCTCACTTTCAGATACCGTAATCTTTCCCCTTCAATATCTTTTATCTTTCCGATGTGAAAATTTCTGTCAAATTCACAGAAATCTTTTGCCGCTCATTGCCCCATCCCACATCTTTTTTTTGCCATTCCTCCCATTCATTTCATTTCTTGGCGCGGGACCCGCGAAATTAAATTCAAGGTCATATGCCTCGGGCAAAAAAAGTTGGGCGCGCATTTGACTGGCCCTGAAAGAGGGCAAACGGGAAAAAAGTGAAGTGAGAAAATTTGAAAACAAGAACGCAACAAAATTTTCCACTAAAAACTTTCATTTAAAAAAAAAAGTATATTTCTGCACTTTTTTTCAATAAAAGCTCAAAAATGACTACACTGGGTAAGGGAATTTTAAAAATTTTATTTTCACTTCTTATGGAATAAAATAATAACAAAAAAAGGAAAAACATCATTATTGTTCAGATTAAACTTTTATAATAATAAAAAATTATGATTAAATATTTCATCTAAATAACAATAAAGAAGATGACTGATGAGTAGAATTATTTCAAATAAATTCAAAAGAGGATCCCAAAATGATAAATTTAAAATTTGCCCATGCGCCTCAAAGTCTAGCCTACCAATTATATTCGTAGAAAATAAAAATATTGCCTCTCGATCTCGAGCTTTCCTCAGTTTCGTTGATTTGTCCAAGGTCATTTTATTTTGGGCCAATACCCATGGCGCCAATCAAATTTTTGAGTGATATTAAAAGTAATGAAAGGCCGTTGATCTGATCATAATTTTTGGGGGGAGGGGAATAGGGGAGGAAATTGTGCGCAACAAATGCTCGCGCCAATTTGATGGCTCGGGTCCCATTTTACAACAATAATAATGAGCGGCGAATGATTCGGTTTTAGGCTCTCCTTTAATGACAAGACAGAAAAGTCGCGTGACATTGTCCCTTCGAATTCATTTTGGCAGCGTACCGACCAAAAAGATGACCCTAAATGAAATAAAAATGAAGAAAAACAACAAAAATAAAAACGGAAATGGATCTGGGTAGATGGAAAAACAATGAAAAGGGAGAAGGGCATAGGAAAATATACTGTAATTGCGGGAAAGTTGCAATTTGCAAAATGAAATTATCTGGTTTTATTTATAAGTTAGATAATTTTTAACCATTAAAAAAAGTATTTAAAGGTATTCATTAAAAATGTCACTTTAGAGAAATCAATTAAAATTCGTTTATAATTGTCCCTTCTATTTCTATTGCATAAAATTTACTTACTATATTTGCGCAAAATACCAAAGGAATTACAATTTTTATAGATGATTTAAATAAATGGTCATATTACATGGAAATATCCTCCTCTCATTTACTTCTTTTCCCTCAAATCCACCCAAAAATCCCTATGATGCCAATAATGCGTCCTTCTTTTTGAATATATGGGGGCTTATGGTGAGGAATGGAGGATGTTGTGGCCTTGACCCAAAGACCCAATGTCCACTTTGGGTGCTCCACATCGAAATTGAGGATGCCAGCCAGCAAATTCAACCAGCTAGCCCGCCAGACGCATAATAAAACCAAAACGCATCACAACAGCAATAGCCCGGTTGGCCGGTGTCCCTTAAAAGCGCGAATGACCGGCTGGTTGCCTTTCAAATTCGAAAATGTTTCAATAGGCGGCATTATCGTGCAGGCCCATTAAAAACCTCAAATGACCTATGGGAGCGAATATCCATTCCATTCAGAGAATAATTCGACCTATGGGAGCGAATATCCATTCCATTCAGAGAATAATTCAAGTTCCTAGCAGATACATTCATTTCATTATCCATTCCATTTTTCGAATTAATTCTTATTCAGTCTTACAATCCGAATCCGATGTAAGCTTAAGGCTCCATTAAATTTCTCTCCACAAATTTCGAAGCTTCATTCTTTTTTTTAGATGACCAGATTGACTATTGAGTAAAAATTCATTGTGGGGTAATTTCCTTCTTTATCCCTTCTACGGATTAAATTCGATATCATTTAAGAAAGAGAATCTATATTTTTTAACGCCAGAAGTGTGTAAAATTCAAAACAAATTCAACTTTCAGCCATTAAAAAATAAGATTATCCAACAATTGTCTCCCTTAAATATATTTATTTTATTCGGTCAGTCCTCCTTCTAGTTAGCCATTTCGGGAGAGGAAAGGAGACACAGTTAGAGTTGTTTTGGCAATATGCAAACTAATAAGGCCATCATAGTCAATTGGTGAAGGGATGCAAGAAAAGAAGGGACAAATACATGGGACCTGCTGGCACTGCCATTCTCGGTACTCGGTATATTCTATATTCATTCGCGCTTATTCTCTTTGAATAAACAAAAATAAAATTTAAATACAACAAAATCAAAATTATAAATTATTTTTCATTGTCTTTCAAAGAGACAATTTAATTTCAAAAAATCTTGATTCTAAATCCTCATGCTTTTTCTTATTGTTTCTTCTCTTCTACAAAATATTTTCATGATCATATCAATTTGTTCAAATTTTTGAAATTTCAACATTAAAATAAGGAAGCTGTGAGAATTTACTTCATATTCATAAATCCCTTAAGAGGATATTACAGAGACCTCTCGGGACAGCTGGCCCGAATCCCCAGTGTCCTTCTTCTCTGATATGAATATCTAAATTCTTTTTCCCTCCTTCGGATGTAAGCCAATCCATCCAAACAAACATGCATAATGATAGAAGGGGTTTGTGGGCCAAATACTATACTCACTCCCATCTTTGCCTTCATTTTGTCATAGTATGGAATGCTTGTTAAGGCATATTCCCCTTTAGCATATCTTGGTTATGTCCTTCCCTCCTCATTTGCCTCTTTTTGCCATTGGATTTGGCCATTTGTTTGGCCATTGGCACTCATCCCCCAAATTGAAACAGTTGCCTATGCTTTTTTTTTATTTCAATTCGATTCACCTTTTCTGCTGTCATCGTTCTTTTTTTTCATTTCGGATTGAATTTCATATTTTTTCAAATTTTGCTACAGCAAAAAATGTTTCAAAGTCAAAGATTTCATTTTTAATCATGTTCTTATCCTTTTAAAAAATACATGAAAAATCAAATTTAACATTATTAAAAAGTATACATTTTTCAGCTGCAAAGGATTCTTCAAAAGAACAGTGCAAAATAAACGAATTTACACTTGTTGTTCAGCAAATTTGAGTGGTACAAATGAAGCGGGAAAAAATGCTAATTTTCACCAACAGAATGCACCGAACTATGGGCAAGGCAATTGCCCAATGACAAAAGAGCAGAGGAATCGGTAAATTAAAATTATGTGATATTTTCAAATTTTTCGGCCAAATTTTTCGAGCCAAAATTCGATAGTATATTAAAAATTAGATCAGCTTTGCTAAATTTTAACTAATTCGAAATGAGCGAGAACACCGACCAAAATATCTAAGCGAATTAAATTTAAATTACATTTTAGCTGCCAATATTGTCGTTTCCAAAAGTGTCTAAAGCAGGGTAAAAATGGGGAAAATAAAATAAATTTGATTTTTCCTCCAAGGAATGGTTCTGGAAGCCGTACGTGAAGATAGAATGCCTGGGGGCCGCAACGGTTCAGCCATTTACAATTTATACAAAGTGAGAAATTAAAACTTTTAAATTTTAAAAATTCCATTAAATTTCTCTTCGAATTACAAAAATTATTTAAGAAATATTTTTTTCCACACCCCTCGGCCATAAAAAATGTAATTTGATTAATTTTTAGTTCATTCTCATAGAGAAATTAAAATCCAATGCATGCACTTTTCTCCGGATTCAATTATTAAATCCAGAATGTCATTTTTTCTTCCAGCTTCATGCCCTTTCCTTTTCCAATTTTTCAATTTCTCCATTCTCGCGGCGCCGATAGAAATCGGCAATCGCCTCGATGACCCGCTGACCTCAATTCCACTTTTCATAATTTTCCCTTTTCAATCCGGGTAATCTATTTTATTTTACAATCTATGTATTTTTGGCGGACTAATCCTCCTTTTAAATCCTAAATTTCAGCGTTCATCCTGTTTGCTTTTAATTTATAATTGTGATTAGTTCATACATTTGCCAAGATAATTTTAATTTCTACAATAGACTAAATTAAGTTTCTAAAAATGAATTAAACGAAATGTCTATAAATATGTTGTTACTATTGCGTTTTTCCCATAAAGTTAATTTAAATTTAAAAATTTTATGTTATGCTAAATATAATCTATAAAAAGTGTGATTCATATTTCATTGAGAATTCTACATTTGCCCTGGCTCCCATTCATTTTTGAAACTTTATGTAGGGAGAGAGGGGACATAGACAGTTTTCGTTGTAAAGTTTAAGCAAAAAATGTCCCAAGGAAAAATAAGAGGAAGCAGCGAATGGTTGAATTGTTTCTTTTTTGCTTACAGAAAAATTCAATAATAATATACAAAGACATAATAAAATAAGATAAAATAAAATAATTTAATTTTAATTTGCAGCTAAAATATCGCAAATCGACGGCTCCCACTAATCCTTGCACTGAAAATTCAACATCCACTTTAATTCAACAAATGCCGACATCATCTGCCATTAAATTGGGTCAAATTCAGGAGGGTCATGAAAAACATTCCACTTTGCCTGAGACACCGGTATGTTTGGAGATTAAGAAGATATGTTTGGTAATATATTATTTAATAAATTCTTATTTTTATTAATTTGAAAAGGGATAGTCCCAAAATTTTTTAAATTAAAAATTCCATCAATTTTAGCATAATTTGAAGTTCGCCAACTCCACCTCATCCATTACCAATACCCCTTCCTCAACAACATCTCCAAAATCGTCTACCGATCAATCCAATGATAATAATGGTAGGCTAAAAATGCTAAGAATAAATTTTTAAAACATTTTTGACAGAAAAAAGACAGCAACAGAATGGGAACAATGGGGAACGACAAAAAGCGGCAGAATTTTCCGAAAATGGTCATCATTCGTCAGCAGATAATGAATTTATCCATCAACAAAATTTATTATTGCCTCCGGTTCCACAAAAAAATTTAATACAGGTGAACAGAAGACGATAAATTAAAATTATTATTTATTCTAGAAATTAATCGAAATTGATCGACTCCATGAATTCATAAATCTCCAGGGCATCAAAATTCGGAGTGCCGAACAAAATGCAAATGAATCAATTGCGGCATCGAAACGACTTTCACTAGTGAAATTTTATTAATTGAAAAATATTGGGTTTCAAAAGAAATACATTGAATATTGTTTAAACATTGTTAGAAAAGATAGAAAAAGTAAAGAATTTAAAAATGCATTTTTTAATGAAATCTTAAATAATAACAAGAATAAATCTTAATATTAGTCAAATTAGGTGAAATCAAACCATAAATTTTTCCGCTCATTTTATTTGTAGATTGGCGATGAAATAATAGAACATTTGGTTGAATGGACCAAATTGTTACCATTTTATGCTGAATTACCAGTTGAGGTACTTTTACTTACAATTAATAAAATTCAATAAAAAACCAAAAATTACCTATTTTGAGGTTCACACAAGTTTGTTGACATCCAATTGGACAGAATTGGTTAGGGAAGTTTGATTTTTAATTTATACAAAATTTGGAGATTCTCCTTTCGACTTGCTTCTTTTCTTATTCCTCTATGTCCATTGAAAATGGTATAATTGGAAAAATTATAATCATTAGCAATAAATTTTATTTTATTAGCAGATCGAATGTCACCCAATGATTACCGTTTCAATTTGACATTGCTCCAGATTCGCCTTTCTGAAATTTTGCAGAAGCAAATTCCTTTTGAACACATCGAAAGGTTAGTAATCAAATTATCATAATTAAAAAATAAATTCTTTCAATTTACACAGGGAAGCTGGTCCTTTTGTGGAAAAATTCACTGCACTTTACAGAGAATTTGGACAATTAAGAATAACACTGGAGGCTTACGGTATTAAATTCATATTATTATTAATTCAACAACGATTGTTCGTTCGTATTTCAGTTTGCCTTAAGGCAATTACAATTTTGAATATAAATTCAAATGGTAAGTACTATTAAAACATATTATGGTATTATTAATTCATACTGCTTAACTATTACATATGTTGCGGCCAATACTGATTACCGGCCAAAACTGATTTTGGCCGGCCAAAACTGATTTTGGCCGATTTTCGGCCAAAACTGATTATGGCTAGCCAAAACTGATTTTGGCTAGCCAAAACTGATTTTGGCTAGCCAAAAGTGATTGAAGATGGAAATAGAGGGATTAAGCTGGATATGGGGGGATTAAACCGGATTAAGCCCCGAAATGGAATGGAAATAGTCCGGAAGGCCACAGGAAGGTCGGAGAAAGGTGTCGAAGGCCTTAATAGTGCACGGGATTAAGCCGGATATAGAGGGATTAAGGTGGATATAAGGGGATTAAGCTGGATCAAGCCCTGAAATCTATGGGAAATGGCCCGGAAGGAAGGCCACTGGAACGTCGGGGAAGTGTAACAGAGGCCTGTAGACGGCGCGGGATTAAGCCCCGGATATATGAGGATATACGTGGATTAAGGGGGATTAAGCTTAGCTAGGGGCTAGGGATTAGGGTTATGTTTAGGGGCGGCATGGGATCTAGGGGTTTAGGAGTTCGGAGCACGCGGGATATAGCAGGATATAGGGGGATTAACGTGGATAATGGGGATTAAGCCGGATTAAACCTATTTAGGGGATAGAGTTAGGGCCAGGATGACCAATCAAGAGCCGTCAGCGGCTCGGTAGAGGAATTTGAGCCTAATACTACATCTATTCCGGGGCTTAATCCGGCTTAATTCACCCTTATCCACCTTAATCCCCCAATATCCGGTTATATCCCGCGCACTCTCAGGCACTACCCGACCTTCCAATGGCCCTTTGGACCATTTCCCTTCAATTTCTGGGCTTAATCCGGCTTATCCCCCCATATCCACCTTAATCCT